>VZTB01017968.1:310-22674 GCA_013397245.1 Thryothorus ludovicianus | reverse complement strand
GGGCGGGCGGCGGAGCGGCCCCGCCCGGCTCAGGGCGCGGCTCCGGCCTCGGGCGGCCGCCACGTGCCGGGCTCTGGGAGCGGCCGCCGCTCGACGCTGCCTCCCTCCGCATCCGCCTCTGGAGCGGGGCTGGCGGCGCCTCACATCGCCCTGCGAGTGCTCCGGAGCACCGCGTTAGCAAGAGCGCTGCCTCGCTGGCACATAACGCTTCGAAGGCAGTGAACAAGTGTTCACTTGGCGGGCGGTGGGAGGCCGTGGTGGCCAGGCACGGTTGGCTTGTGGCTTTTGGTGGCTGTTCGTGCAGGAGAAGGTGGCGGAAGGCTGTGCTGACTCACCCTTCCCCCAATGGCTTTGCATTGCACTCGTCGTAATGAAACTCTTGTGAACTTTTAACAGTAAACCCAGCCTGCGTTACGTTACGTGCACCCTAATGGTTGCTGAATTACCATTGCAAAAGCGGAAATGTTGAGCACAGCCTGTAGTACTTCTGCAATCTGCTGGAATCTATCAGAGCATCAGCGGTGCAGTAGGTGGGAAGTAGCTGGTTGATTAAAATGGGTTTGGATTTGATAAAAACCTTGTCTAATATTTTATACATGAGACTACACATGAAGATAAGGAATCACTATCTGGAAGGCAAACAACTGCCATTGATTGAGAAAAAAGCTGCGAGAGAGGAAAAAAGCGCTGGAGAAAATAAGACAGAACCAATAGTAGGTGTGCTGGCAAGTTCCAGAGTAAGAAATTGAGTAACTATAGTATGTTTGTTGAAGAGACACGAAAAAAGAAGTTGAACATATGCTGCAGTGTTTTTATGTTACACAAAATCGTTCACTCCTCTGTATTGTAAGGTCAAACTGAGTTCAGTTAGTCACAGTGAACTGAGTGAATGACCAACACAGGATAATGTATCAAGAGGAGTAATATATATCCCACGGCAGTAAATCATCTTTGCCTATTCAGGAAAAAGACTTGTATATCATTCTGGAGGCCTCAGCAAAACCATCTCATCAATGATGCTTATTACAGTAGAGAAATGAACGAAATATGCCACTAAAAGATTGGAACATAATAATTTGAGAAAAGACTCTGCATAATGGGGAATTATGTGTTATACATTAAAAGGTAAAGATACAGTGAATGGTGCTGAAAAATTAGATTTTCTATTCCTGCACGCTATATTTCTCAAAACAAGAGTAAGAGACTGAAACAAACAAGACATAGACAATAAAAGCATTTTATTTTACCTTAACTAGTTGTGCAAGTCATCCCTGAGCCAGGCATTTTAATAGAACATNCTTGTCTAATATTTTATACATGAGACTACACATGAAGATAAGGAATCACTATCTGGAAGGCAAACAACTGCCATTGATTGAGAAAAAAGCTGCGAGAGAGGAAAAAAGCGCTGGAGAAAATAAGACAGAACCAATAGTAGGTGTGCTGGCAAGTTCCAGAGTAAGAAATTGAGTAACTATAGTATGTTTGTTGAAGAGACACGAAAAAAGAAGTTGAACATATGCTGCAGTGTTTTTATGTTACACAAAATCGTTCACTCCTCTGTATTGTAAGGTCAAACTGAGTTCAGTTAGTCACAGTGAACTGAGTGTATGACCAACACAGGATAATGTATCAAGAGGAGTAATATATATCCCACGGCAGTAAATCATCTTTGCCTATTCAGGAAAAAGACTTGTATATCATTCTGAAGGGCTCAGCAAAACCATCTCCTCAATGATGCTTATTACAGTAGAGAAATGAACGAAATATGCCACTAAAAGATTGGAACATAATAATTTGAGAAAAGACTCTGCATAATGGGGAATTATGTGTTATACATTAAAAGGTAAAGATACGGTGAATGGTGCTGAAAAAATAGATTTTCTATTCCTGCTATATTTCTCAAAACAAGAGTAAGAGACTGAAACAAACATGACATAGACAATAAAAGCATTTTATTTTACCTTAACTAGTTGTGCAAGTCATCCCTGATCCAGGCATTTTAATAGAACATTTTAAGTATTTGACTTTACTATGTTTAAATGAAAAATCTGTGATTATTCAACATAGATTTTAAAAGCATAAGGAATAAGATTACCACTGCCTGAAGGCAAACCCCATGCTCTGCTGGCAAAAGTTAAAAGAAATGAAGGCAATTTAATTCATTTGATGGCTTTTTGCACTTATTTGGAGGTAGTGACAGTGACCTCTCTCAGGTACCAAGGCTAACGCATCTATTGTGTTCTGTTTCCAGGGAGACATGTCTGTACCTTGAGAAGTTTGCAGCTGGATGCTGTGTATGTGAGGTTGAAGTAGGTTTTGCATTGTCTCAGCAGCTGTGAAAAGATTTCTCCTGTAAACCATTTTAAAATGTTGTGTCTGACAGGGCTTATTAACAATACATGCCAGGGAAACACAGTAAACATTGGAGAAAGCTTTATAATATAGTAATTTATTCTTTGGAATCATAGTTATTATAAAATATTATGCATATAGAGAGGTGGCAATTTGCCAGAAGTGTGGGAATAAAAAGATGATGTGTCACAAAGACCTTAAATTATATCATACAATTTCTGTTCAGGAGCTTTTCATTATCCCTTCATGGAATGGGCTTGTGTAGTTCAGCATTCTGCCTTTTCCATGGCCACTACCACCCTCTGCTCGCTGCTCAACTTTCACAGTAATCAGAATTCTCTTATCTCATATGCTAGTAATTACATGAATAAATACTATAGTGTATGCTTTATTGTAGCTCCAAAATCATGGTTATCTGGTTCAAAATTAGTGAAATAAACGGGCAAGCTTTAATTTAGATAGAAGAAAAAATCTTACCCTGACTGATACTCTGAATTGCCTTGAGCATTCTTTGAGAACTGTAAAGAATCTCCCTCTCCTGTCCTTGTGTCTTTTTCCCATGGACATGGGCTCTCTAGCTGTCCTTCATGTGCACAGTTACTTTCTATTCCTTCCATGACTGTCACTACTCTACAGCTGGGTCACAAGAGACCCTTTCTTCTGTGTCATTCCTCCTCTTCCTCCCTCTGTGGTATGACCTGCAGAAATTTTAGGTAATAGCAGAAAAACTCAAGAGCAAGCATATTCAAAGGAGCATTGTGTTATGGCAGAAGTAAATCCGGTGATAGTCCAAGCCATTAGGTATTAATGGAGAGGTTTCCCAAATCAGTATACTTGGGCTGTGTCTCTACAGTGAGAGAGGTTACTTGGGGCACAGTTTATTGCTGCTTGTATGAAATATTTGCAAGAAAAAGAGAGAGGAAATGAAGGTAATTTTCTTGTCAGAAGCTGGGCTAAAGGAAGCTGGGGTTTGAGGAGGAAGCTTGAGTATTTGGCGAGTTGAAACAAAACATTCTTGTCATGAGTGGTATCACTCAGGCTTTCCCCTCAGGCAAGGTATATGCAAGTTATTGTTGGTAGAATTTTTAAAATGTGCTTGTCCTGGCATGCATTTGGGTATCTCTAACATTGCCGCTTCTGACTATTCTCTGTATCCAGCTGGGCAAAGGAATGTTAAAGGAAGGGGTCGCCACCCACAGCTCTGGGGCTGGGCATCCTCCTCCCTGCTGGACCCCAGCATGAGGACCCAGTGTCTCTGTCCCAGGCTGGTGAGGGTGGCTGCTGCTTTCCTGCTCAACCAGCAGCAACTTCAAGAGCACCTCTGCACAGGGCTCACAAAATACCAACAGCCAAGTCCCTTTTTCCCTTTTGGCTGACGGGGCTGAGAGTCACTCGTGAAAACACAGATGCCTCCCTCCCCTCTACTCTCACAAGAACATGTATTGTTGCAGAACCCCAAGTACAGGCATGGCCTCCCTGGTTGTCTGATAGCCCTACCAAGATCCGAGACCTTCTTACCTGCTCCATGGTCCCAAATCATCAGCTGTCCTGCTTGGTGCTCACTGCATTTTGACAAGGTTCTTGTGCAGCTGATTTTCTGAAACAAGCATCGTCCCACTCCACATACCCTTGCAAAGTACTCTGGCTGACCAGGGCTGTCCCTGTTGTTGCCTTTTGAGTGTTGTTTGGGTGCATTGTATGCCTCTGTGTTTGGCTTCTTCCCTTTGTCATTCCACTTGATAAGGTCCTTGATGAGATGACATTAACAAAGGAGGTGCTCTTTCCTTCCGTATGCTGGCAGGTTGTTTGCAGCTGGGTTCAGAAACAGAATGGGGAGTGAAAACTGTGCCTCTTTGTGAAGGAAGGCATCTTGACACCTTTAGCATGCAGTCCTAATTAAAAACTACTCCTTTGCAAGTCTAGGGGACTCTGCTCCTCTCTTGTAAGCAATCTGATACGATGGAATACTTCCTCCCCCACCACGTCCCATGTATTCAGTGGAGTGGCAAGAGGAGGAGGGAGAGTAGGACAGGAAAACACATACTTACTCCTACACAAGTGCAATACACAGAGCAGCAGCTAGAAGCAGGAATACACACAGACAGACTGACAGGCACACAGCACTCATTAGGTGAACCAGCATCCCTGCAGGGATGCTCCAGGGCCTTCCTGACAGTGACTGTGCTGCTTGCTTCTCTCCAGAATGTTTGGGTCTCGGACCACACTTACCACACAGGAAAAGAAACCTCTCTGCAATATTTTTGGCATAAGATATCACCTGGAAAATGTATGTTGTATCCCAGCTGGAGTTAGGGACCATCTGTGTATAGTTAGTAGCTCCTGGCTACATGAAAGCAAGCAGTTAAGTAGCTTCCCCAGTCTCAGGATAGCTGTCAAATATATTTCAATCGAAGGGCTGGCCCAGATGTCTTCAACTTCTTCCTCTCCCTCTCATCCCAGCTTGGTACTTAATTATTTGCAACTGTTTGGATACCCAAACCTGACTGCTGTTGTATGATTTTTTTCCCTTATATTTTTGTGGCAATTCTCCTGGCTCTCCACAGGAGATGCACATTTAGCTCTTTTCCAATTCCTTCCTCAAATTTCTTGATTTCTACCTCTGTTTGTGTTTATCAGAGTCTGCCTTCAAGGAAGTTTTTTCAAGTCCTATTTGGGCTTATTATCAACCCACTCTTCTGTCATTTTCAGTGGTAATTTTTCATTGCCTTGTTTTTTTCCCAGATGCATTTATCTGGGAATTTTCATTCCCTTGCTGCTTTTCCCTTTGTCACTTAAGGTGAGAAAAATGAGAAAAAGCTAAACCAGTTCCAATCAGTATTAGTTCTCGTGCAATGGAGATTGGTACAGTGCCCTGAGGCAGGTCTCTGCTTAGGCAAAAATCAAAACCTCTGTGGTAGAAAATCCTTCAAGGGCTGTGTGTGAGAAACCTTATCCCATGGTGTGTTCACCATTCCAGTGCTTTCTGCCCTTTGGAGTAGAAGTTATGGGATTTAATGGTTGTCTCCAAAAGCAGACATCTAAATTCAAAATGACCAAGCTGATAACCTCCTTTTTCTTCCTTTCCCCCTCCCATCCCTTCTTCCAGATAGGGTAGTTTAAAAGTTACTTTTACAGCTTATGCCCTGAAATGCCTTGACAGACTTGAGCCACTCCATGCCTTGGTTGTACATCGAGGTTTGGCTGTTCTCCAGGGATGAAATACCTGCCTATGTTCGTGCTCTCTGTTGCTGGGGATCCTCGGAGTACATCTGCACAAAATGCAGAAACAGCCACGTTTTCTGTCTTTCCACTTCCCATGGAAATGTTTTAACTGCCAGATTGCAAGCCAGTTTGGGTAGTTTGTCCACTGTCTTCATGAAATGACACAAAAAGGCTGCAAGGGTCACAGCGCAGAGAAAGTAAACGCTTCAGCAGCCTCTTGGGGCATCTGCCTGAAACAGCAGAGACTTCTGCATTTCCAGTCTTTGCTCCTTGTAGTGGGTTTTGTCACACGGTTTCCAAGTGCAAGGACATTTTTTGTAAAGCCTAGGTAACTAACTTCAGACTCAGTTTTCTATTGCAGAGATTAGAATACCTGAAAGTTTATTTTTACAGGGTCATATTCTTTTGAATCTAGGTTGTAGCTTCTGAATCAGGGTTAGAGTTAAAAAACTCCATAAGTAATAAATTGCTGTTTCTATGAATACTTACATGTACAAAATTATGTATTTTGATAAAAAAAAATTCAAGTGAGTACTAGTATTTTTATGGAATGCTACTAGCTAATTATAATGTTCATCTGTGGGAGGAATTTGTAAGTCAAACTAGTGGTGAAAATTAACATTACCCATTCAAGATTAAAGCACACCTTCGTATTAAATTTTATGTGTAAGAAAAAAACACAATATATCCAAGGGTACTGTCTGCTGACACGTTCTGGGTGCCAAATGCTTTCATGGATTCTCAGATATAGGGAAGAATACTGTAAATTCAGACCTCACACATCTTAGAAAATATTCATATAAGTTTTGTCGTGATTTTAAGGGGATTTCAAACTTGATATTGCTACAAATTAGTTCCGGATCCATTTTGGAATAGTAAATTTTTGGTCTGATTCCTTTTTTTCTGCAAGTATTAATCTGGAGTTCTTTTCCTTGAAACTGTCTTGAATATATCTTTAGTGGGACTAGACAGCAAGACACAAGACATGAGTAGGTAATAATCACACAATGTCATCAAAGTCAAAAATTTCTGTATCATTTTTTTCCCCTTTATTTCAATGCATTTGTATCCTGATATTTAGGTGAAGAATAAGAGATCAAATCACTGTAGAAACAAGGCAGTGTGACTAACAAAATGCTGAAAGTCACTGTTCAATAGTTTGGGTTTTTTTTTCCCTTCAGACTGGTAATGTTCTATGAAATACAGAGCAAGGATCTACAATGGAAGGAGTTTGTATCCACCTACTGCAAAAATGTGCAAGGAGAGAAACTGCCACTGGGATTTCAAACACCAGCAGGTTATCAGGGATATCCTGCCCTACAGGATATTCTGCTAGGAGTTCATCACAGCCCAGGCAAAAGTTGCTTAGTGTCACAGGGCTACCCAAAGCTGAGGGTTTGGTAGTTCTCATTTTATCCGAGCTGGTCTGGGCATCTGCGGGCAGTTCCTAAGCATCCTCTGAATATTTACTTGCATTATTACAGTTTTCTCAACTTACAGAGGAGAACAAGAGCTGGTTTTAAACAAAACCTTAATTTACACAACTTTTCACAAAACTTAGTTGAAGCATGCACATCTTCTGTGGTGCCAGGAATTTTGCAGATTTTGAATAAGGTTTTATTGAGCCCAGTGACTGTTGCTTATCCAAGGGGTGCCTCTACAGCAGATGGCATGTGCCATAACTGTGCCTTGTTTTCACCTGTCCTTGCATTTTCAGGTCTTTTATGCAGAATTCTGTGGCTGAAAAGCGAAGCTATCTAAAGACATAGCTAAAAGAAGAAAAAAACAAGTTTATTTTTTGTGATGGTGAGATGCCCTAATGCAAAGTGCTTACACATTCATGTTATCAAAAAACCAAAATATTATTATGACAAAAGAATTTGAATTATATACACTGCAAAGAAAATTAGTTTCAAGTGCATTTATTTTGAAATAAGAATATTATATATATATTCATATTTATATTAAATAATATTATTAAACATGAAGAAAAAATAGTCTTAAAAACTAATCTGACACTTTCACATTCTATTTTCTATTAAGTAACTATAGATAGGAAATATATAGAAAAATGCTGAAATTGCCTCAAGCCAGCCATAAAAAGCAAAGTGCACTAATGCCTAGGGCAGTGAAGGAGCAAAATGATGCTGCTTCCTCCAAGGGGAGGATCACTGTGAGTGGGCAGTCATGAATGAAAAGGAAGGATGGGAACCCCTTCAGTGACTCCCAGTGCTTTCTTCTCTTTTCTTTGTCCTTGATCACTGAAGTAGCAAACTGGGTTTTGCACGTGCAGACAAGAAGCAGTGAGACAGTTTTGCGTACCAAGACAAGACATTGAATACAGCTGATTCCCTAAATGGTCACACAGGGACTGCAGCTTATCTGTTTTCTGCTGGGTCAATTCAAGAACCATTATCTCAGTTTATTTATTTCTTGCTGTCAATAGTTTAATGACACCAAGGTGGAAATTTTGAATTTATTTATCATGAAATATTAACTAAAGAATCACCCTTTGATAATTTTCTGTACTGGCTTGGGGTTTGAGGGATTTTTTCAGAAAAAAACTACACTTAGCAAGGGTTTTTCTACAATTCAAATGTGGAATTTCTTAAAAAAGCTTCCTTCTCATTTAGTTTTGATTTTTCTATCAGAGATATATCTTACTATAAATTAAGCATTTCTAAACTTAGGTTACACAGATACCATACATCTATTCACATATAAGATGGTAACTGAGTAACATGTGCACTGAATAAGATTTTAAAAAGTTTTCTTTCATGATTTGGAGTAGTAAGATATTTAAAAGCATGATTTTATTTGTTTTGATTGTCTGACTATAAAGTATTTCTGCTTCCGATGACAATTTATTGACATTAGTGGAAGTGTGTGTGTATTCAGCTGCAATTATTTCAAGGCACAGTCTTTACCTAAACAGATACAGATTTATTCAATGCCCAGTAAACCTTTTCAAGAAGGGTGTAAAAAATATTTGTGTGGATTTAATTCCTACTACCTAACGATAATGTTTATAGGGAGTAAGGAAAAATGCTGTTGCTGAATAGCAACCAAGTAATATTCAAATATATTACTTAGTGTTGTTCTGTACTGTGCATGCATTCATGTTTTGTTTTGTCTTTTTGACACAAACACAAGCTATTTATCTAGTTTTCAGATACAGCATTCCAGAGTAGCAAATTAGACAACTATAATTTCTACTCAGTGCCACATCATGTAAAAGTGCACTACTGACAAGAAACACATGAATTTATACTCTACCAGAAACATACCAGTGTATGGCCATAAAATTTATAATAAATATTAAAAAGTGTGTGTTACATGAATTTGAACATTTTTACTTTTCTTTGACACACTGACTGTAAGACATCTTAAAATCTGTACTATATTTTAAAGGATAAATTCATAAACATAATAATAAGACTTGGAGAATCTGAACATAATAGTTCATACAGTACTTTTCCTAGGTAAATACCTATCATTCACATTTTAACTGTAACAGCTTTACTCTTTGTATAAAAACAGCCTCTAAGAGCTTAATTTGTCCATTCAACTCATATGTAATTGTTATGCTACTTAATGTAGTTGCATTTTCAGTTTAGCACAAACTTTTAATAGTGCTCTTCTGAAATTAAATTCACAGTCTAAGCTGATGCAGTTTCTCTTCACTGCCAAACATCTTCCTGCCCAGGTGTAAGACTTATTTTGTTTCTTTTAAATGACAAATTTATGTCAAAATAATAAAAAATAATATTCAAAAGGTGTTCTTACAAAAGAAGGCTTCTCCCACTCACATGACATAGTTAGTTCATCAATTAAATAAAATACATACTGAAAAGCAGTTTTAAGACTTGATGATCTCTACACTAAGTGGAAAAGAAGTCCAGTGTTTTCTACTGCAGCTGGAAGATTCACCATTCACCTGGGTTAGTTTGTTCTTCATTTAGAATTCATGGGAATAAATAATTCTAGCCAGTGCAGATAATCCTGCTTTCTTCCTTTATCTCAGCATATCTCGTCTCCGAAATTGCTTCCATAGATCTCTGAGATGCTCACTGGTCACAGTCATCACACAAGAGTAATAGTCCTTCCAACCATACTTCGGAGTCTCCTGTGAAAAGTGAAAAACATACAATTGGAAAAAAAATACCATTCACTAAATTCATTAATTCTACCCTTAATTTTATTCAGATTCATACATATTAGATAGATGTTTTAATATTAAAACAATGAGAGATCAAATTTACTTTTGTAAAATGAGAGTTAAATCCATATGTAGGTTTAAGTATTCAAAAGGCATCCTCACCTCACAGCACACAGTTAGCATTCAACAAAGAGCCTATTTATATTAAAAGATGCAAGAAAGTATTTTCTCTTTATTCAGGTATGTCCAGCTCCCTCTCTAGTTTTGTTCCTTGCTTCTTTGTATTGACACTGTACTAAAAAGTCCACCTATGACACCAAACAAAAAGCATAGAAAATTACTGATGTTCATTAAACTGAGGCACCAGCAAAAGCCAAATACCATATGGGCAGATTACATTAAAGCTTCTTTATATGAGATTACCTTAATCCTAAATTGTAGTTCAGCAACATGAATAGTTGTCTGTTGAATGGAGAGGAAAACTGGCCAAGGGCTGGCCTGGGAGATTCACTGCTCTGTGCTCTATGCTCTCTGATGTCATCACTGGATCTCATTATTTCTTCCCCTGTTCCTAACTCCACAAGTCTATTTTCATATTAAGTGTAAAAAAATAGATGGAGATATACTAAGAATTAGAGCCACTGGGGAAAAAAACCACTTTCCTCCTAGTTTATAAGCTGAGCATGGTGTGGAATATCCCTTGGGCCAGTTGGGGTCAGTTGTCCTGGCTGTGTCCCCTCCCAACTCCTTGTGCACACCCAGCCTCCTTGCAGGTGGGGTGGGGTGAAGAGCTGATAAATCTTTGACTCTGTGCAAGCACTGCTCTTAGCAACCAGTGTGTCATCAATAGTATTCTCATCCTGTATTTTAAACACAGCACTGTAGCTGCTACTAGGAGGAAAATTAACTCTCTCTTAGCTAAAACCAGGACACGTGCTGAGACTGTCCAATACCCTGTTTTGGCTGAACTGAGTGAAGATCTTGAAGAAATTGCCACACTGCAGTACAATGAAATCCACCACTAGACACTGAAGCCTACATGGATTTATTCTTATCTCTCATCTTGTTTAATTAAAAAGAACAGAAATTTATAAAGAAGTTGTAGATATTCAGAACACAATTTAATCCACAGTAGTATATGATACAGATGCAAAATGAAATATTAGAAACCATACTTAGATGAATGCATAATTTAGCTGATATTTATAGTCAATCTTATGAAAAAATGCATAACTTGCAAATCGCAGTGCATTATTTAACAAAAGCGTATTCAGTTTATTAACCTGTACTTTAAGATATGCATTTATTTTTCATTTTATGAAACAAGCTCAGAGAAATGTTCATGAAAGTCATTAAAAGAAATGCTGAAATACACTGACTGTTCATCTACTTATTTCTAATGTATGCACTGTTGTTGGATCTACTCTCAGTGTACCAAATCCACAGAAGGAACAGCTTGCCCACACGTTCTGTGACGCTTTCACATTTCACTGGAACATTCTCCTCCCACTGTATCCAGGTATGTTTTTAAGCTTCTTGTCAGGTTTAGGATCAAAAGCCCAAGTTCTGCAATTTCCAATTACTTTTGTAAGATGAGTCAGGAAGCTGTGCCTAATCACATGCTTGTCACCTCTGTGCTTCAGAAAAGAGGTAAGCAAAAGTCTCTTCAGACAGTAAGCAACAGCCTCTTTCATTTTTTTAAGCTGTCTTTTACACTAGATGTATTCAATTGCTGTGTACTAGGAAAGTATCAAAAGTAAAAGCTTTAAAAAAATTAGCTACAAGAAAAATTTAATCTCATTTCACAGAATGAAGTGTCTACAGAAGACAGCAAGTTATAGTTGAAATGGCTGGAAATGAGGTTCTGAATCCATGCTTCGGTTTTTCATGTCTTTTTCAAAATAAATATCCTTCCTCATTCAATCTCAAGGTACTATTTTCAGCTATTAACCATTACCTCCTAACAGCTTTTAATCAGAAATTTTGAAAACCCACGATATTCAGAACATTTAGAAATCAGTTATTTTAATACAAAAAATCCTAAGATTCTCAGAAAATTACTAGTATATAGAAATTAATTTCTAGACTTACATTTGTGATGTAATAACTACTTTCAATATTTCAGTAGTTAATAAAATCACAGTTATGGCCTAAATATCTATTACAGTTACTGAGCACATGAATAGTTTAGCAAACAGTACTTTACATGGACTTGAATCCCTTCTTAAGTTGGTCTCTAGCATCCCTTTTTGGAAATTAACTTCGAAAGGGATTTGTTAGAAATTTCCTAGATAATCCTTCCACAAGGCATTCAAAGCAGAGCTCTGCTCTGAGCTCTGTCAGGCACTTCTCTACAAACATGTTTTTTCAGTTCCCCCTGCAGTGTATGCAAAGGGTACCTGCCAATGCTGAGTCAGGCTGTGTGCCCTGCAGGGACCACACACAGCTTGCACAGTTGTTCCCCAAGGAGAAATCTGCATTATTTATTATAAGGGTACAACATTCTACAACATTCTTTACACTGTGGAGTAATGGCATTAGTGCCTTTTGGTGTACAGCACAAAGTGCTGTTTATCGCTTTTCAGAGTGCAGTTTCCAAGTAGGGTATAATCTATGGTAAACATGCCAAGTATCTTAATCTGCTTCACCAGAGTTCTACATTTACCATAGAAAAGGACAGTGTTTCAAATCACAATGAACTGTACATGTATATTTGCAAAAAAGTAAAATTATTACTACTTGTACTGCACCTAACTGTGGGATGTAGTTGCAGCTGATTTTTGTATTTCACGTACATTCATATTCTTCATTGGACGTCAGACTGAAATTCAGTAACCTATTGAAATTGTCCAAGTTCAAATCTCCAATGATTCAATTTTTTATTACCTTTTCCACTTATAAAATAAATGGAAAATAATGATTTTTAGAATTATGTAAATCTACTTTCACTCCACAATGTATGGCAAAGGCAGAACTATCTCTGTTCTGCTCCACAGTACTTTTGCCAAATCATTTCACACACCTTGGCTAAAGTTTCCATTTCCATTAGTTTACAACAAATCTGAAGAAATATTATGAGTAATGCAGTATTTTGTACAAAAAGGAAATCTTAACAGCCAACAACTAGTTATGTCACTGTAACACCAAGGCTTTATCTCAGAGGTCTTTTCTGACCATCACAATTCTGTGACTCTGACTTGTGATAAGAGACAAGAAGCAGCTGCTCACGTGAAGAGCAGTAGCAAATTAATGTGTCAGCAAGGAAGAGAGAATTTTATATATACAAGGCTTACACTGTATTCTTCAGTGCACAGACAACAGGTATTTGATACAGACCTACTCAAGCAAGCTGGGGTACAGAAGAATTTTTGTTACATCAGGAGCTCTAGGTTGGAAGAAGAGCAGGGTAAATAACTAACTCAGTGAGGTTGATTGTAGCCAAGTCCATGCCCTGAAAACTAACCTGGTTTCTTCTGTCTCCAAATGGGTAGTATAGATGCACAAAAATCTAAATTTTTTTGAGAATGACTTTATACAGAATGAATAACATCTCCCTTTATACGTTTTCATGGTACATTTTTTCCCAGTTTACATCATCTCAGCATATGAATTAATTAATTTAGGGCCTGAATTTGGATCTGACAAGGTGTTGATGTATGTATACTTGATGCTTTTACCACAGTCTATCCTTCTCTCACCAAGATATTTTTATTAGGTTTGTTGATTAGATACTGGATTCCTTTGTGTCACTGCATTTTCTTCCACTTGGTCACATATCCTTCTGAAATTATTAGGGAAGCATCATGACTGTGTAGCATTTTGCCAGTTTCCTGTAAGAGCTATTCCACATCTTGGGAAGTATACAGTTTAAATAATACTTAATATGGGTTTTCACAAAAAGACAAAGTACTCCTAATAATTATTTTTAAAAATACATGAGAAAAGAAGAAAGGAAGCTTTGAAAGTCAAAAGTTTCAAAGATAAAAAGTTACATAAGATCAAACTAAAGCCATTACTTCCTCTCATGTGACTAGTGACTTGGATTACTAGAATATTGTTTTAACTACTTTATTAGTCATTTACATGTCCCATTAGTAAGGTGGAGAAACCAGACGCTTTGTTAAGATCAAATTTCCTCTTCTGTCCCTCACATATTAGTAGAATGCTTCAGTATTAGGGTATAGTATTGAATAAAAAAATCTCAGCTTAATATTGTGCCTCAGAATTAAAAACAGCAACAGACAAACCCTCCTGGCTCAGGAGCATGAGAGTTGCTGGACCCCTCCCAGGGTCACTCAGAGCACAGCACTGGCCATGGGGCCTTGCTTGTCATGGTGTACATCTCTTTGCTCCTCCCCTCTGTAAAAAACACATCTGGGAGCCAACACAGCAACTCCTGCAGTCTTTACATGGAAACAGGAAAAACCCTTAAATTGCAAAGGAAAAAACACTTCCTTTATGTAAGAGGAGAAATGTCTGCTAAGGCAGTGTCTGTGTCCCCTGTGTGACAAACAGCTCCATGATATGGCTACAGGATATACACAGCCTGGTTTTTACACTGAAATCCACAGTACAGTTGAACTGTGCCAGTGGATGTTCATGTAGTGGATATGTGAAAACAGCCATAGTGATTATGTGTGGACACAGTGCTGAGTTTTCAAAACTGCTGGTACAGCATTAATTGAGCCAAAAGTACATGACTGCTTTCAAGAATGTAGCAGTATAAATCAAAGTAGAATCAAGTCACTAAAAGTCAGAAAAAGGGTATAGTATTGAATTCCTTGGTAAACACTTGTTAGCTATAGGTACCTGAGAAATTACTTAAAAAGAGGTAATGGGACAGACAGAAAACAGCAACAGAAACTATGAAAAAATACTTTTCCTAATTTCAAACACAGTACAAAATCACAGCAGGCTCACAGAACAGTGACAGTGTGAGTCAGTCATTACCAACTCCAGGATAAACTTCTATTGCTTCAGTCAAAAACACAACGTGATTGAGCTACTACATTGCTCAATCAAGCTATTCCTGAGTTCTGGAACAGGAAACACAGCAGTGACAGTTCAACATTCAGCCATTCCTGCAGGCATGCCAGCACACTCAGACTGGTGGCTAACACATACCGTCATTTATCTGCTATAGAGCTCCTTCCTCACGCAGGATTTGAAAGTAGTATACCTCTGTATAGGTTTGTAGCCCTGTGGAGCAGAAGATGGAGAAGTGTGCAGATGCAGACAACACGTGAAGGCAGCCAGGGGTAAGCATAAGACAACAGTATCATGAAAATACAAAGAAATGGCTTTAATTGACAAATAGCTAGGAGATACAGTACAATATGTGTTATGCAAAATGTTTATCATTTAGTCATTAAATATCAAGCCTTCCAGCTTAAAAATGGAATTTGTAAAGGAAAGGGACTCATATATTTTTAAATTTGAAAAAGAAAGGGAAATAATTACTTTAACTAAACAGTAAGCAAAAAAAACCCTTTTCATGTCTGAACATAAATTTATGGCAATACTTTGACCGACCACTTGATGGCAGCTTAACATACGAGTTTGCTTCAAACTACTAAAACAAAAACAAGGTTTCACGTTGTGCTGCAAAATTGCAGAGCAAGAGAAATTTCATTTGGTAAAGTCTCTAAGACATTTACTTTTCCAAAAACGTATCTAAGATTTGTATTAAAATGAACATTTATTGTGTTCCTGTAAGAGGTAGTACCTGACCCTCCTGAAGATTTTAAGTTCAAGGCTAAGGTTTGAAATAGGACAAACCTGCAACCTACTGACTGACATTTCAGAACTGCATTTTCTCTGGACTTGTGAGACTCTTTGCTCTTAAATAAGTTCACTTTAGTCTGACTGTATAACCACAAAATGCCCTTTTCTAAAATAGGTGGTCCCAGTACCAAATGCTGTAATGTCCTCAAGATCCTGGGCAAACATAATTAGTGAAACAACTTTTAAAAAGGTAGAACTGCTAAGTACGAGATGTTAATTGTAAAATCACACTTCAAATCATAGGCCTAACTGAAATTGTTATTTTGGGATGTTTTTTAGAGAGATAATCAGATACTATATCAATTGGCAGACATTAACTGTGGGATACTTAACATTAAAATCAGGCATTTATGCTTCATAAAGGGGTTCAGATTTCTCATGGCCAATATTTCTATGTTGCTACAAAATACTGAATAAGCCGAATATGTTACGATTTTTTATCTATATAATGAAACCGACTGAATTTTCATATGGATTCATAACACAGTTATTGATAAGGAAAGGTTAGTAATTTGTTAGTTTTGATTTAGCACAAGACGACATTTGAGCCCTCCACATTGTAGGAGCAAGAGGGCAAAGTTTTACTTGTTTTGGACACATTAAATAGTCTGCAACTTTTAACATACAAACAATAGGAAACAAATAATGACACTTTCCACCAGTTTGCTCTGGGAAAAAGGTTCTTAGGCATTTTCTACTTTTCATTCTAAACCAAGACTGCAGTGGGTGGGGGGTGTTTAGTAAGGCAAAATTTTGCATAATGTTTTTTATTATTCACTTTTGGAAAATATTGCTTTGTGTGACACTTATGAAAACTACTGGAAATTGTAATTCCTCACTTTACTATGTAAATGTCTTGAAATACTATTGATTAGTGAAGAGAATGCATTTAACTAAATTACAGGATCAAAAGAGAATTGTCTCCTATGTAATCCAGGAGATATCTAGTATTTAATTTAAATTAGAATTATAATTTATGAAAGACTGTGTTATTCTTCTGAATATTGGCTATTCTTTATAGTTCTTTTACAGTCCACTGGAATATTTTATAGTGGTCCAGGCAAAAGCAAGATACGTACGTAAGACTGAATAGTGCTGGATGATATAGATTCTTACAATATGTGATTTCTGTCATGCATTTTGTGAAATAGGAACATGTAGTAAATACAAGAATTACTTAGTAAGCAGACTGTTTGCTGGTTAAATTAACATACACTGCACATTTACAATTAGTAAACAATTAAAACATATAGCTGAACAGATTGAAACAACTGTGAAACAATCATCATTGCCACACCATAATAAAAGGAATTGAGGACCAACAAGGAAGTAAGTTTGTTACAAATGCAGTGGTTGTTATCCACATTTTATGTTTGATTGTATTATTACAGAAATAACAAGTAAACTATTGGACTCAACACCACAGGAAGTCCTAAAATTACATTCAGGAAGCTAACTAAAACTAATTGAAATTACAGAAATAACATGTGATTTTAGGAACCATAATACAGTTTAAGATTAATGTCTAAGCAATAATGCAATAAAGTTGTTAGTTAGAACACCATTTTACATTTACTTAAAAATGTTAACACCTGTCATATGAAAAAAAAAAATGTCTGCAAGTAATTTCCTGCCCTCTAGCTTATTATAATTGAATATTAGATACAGGGTTTAATTATTAAAATCAGATCTGAACTAGAACACAGCATTGTTCAGCACCACTTCACTAATTTTTATTTGAAAATTAAAACTACCTTCTGCTGCAACTCTTTCCAACTGTCATTATGAGCACTTGGTATATTATATAATGCTTTAGAAGAGTTGACCTTTAACTAAACTTCTTGAACTTGAGACAGACAAATTCTCTTTTCTCTGCAAGCAATACAGACATAATTGCTGCAGTTGTTAAAATTCCTAATGCTCATCTATTAATCACACCATACAGAAGAAATTAAAGTATACAGGGGATTTCTCATCTCCTATTTGGTTTGCACATAAAGGTACATCATGTCTTCTAAGTATTGCTTTCTAATGCAAAAAAAAAAAATCAAGAATTTAAGAAGGATTTTATCTTACAGATTGCTTCGGTATTTCTATTACTGTATGTTTAAAAATGTGTGTTTTAAAATGTATGTCATAAAATGGATGTCATAAAATATATGTCTTTAAACATATGCACTGCTGGTTTGAAATCTACAGGTTCTACAGATGCTAAAGTAGTGGTAAGCTGCAAAGTCAACTCAGATAACAATAAAAATGAGAATCCTTACCCTAAACCCTCGGTTGAGTCTGTCTTTCATAATGCCAATAAATTCTTTATAACTCAGCTGGTCATCTCTGTCGACATCAAAAATCTTGAACACTGTGTTCACCAAATGTGGTGAGAGCTTCACACCTGTGGCTACGTACACAGCACGCTTGAATTCATCTGCACAAGACGAATATCAGAAAAAAAAATTAAAAGGTGGATTTAAGGGTACTTTGTGAACAGCATATTATGAAATATAAGTAAACTTTTAACTCAAGTTTTCACATTTAAATACTCAAAACTATGAGAAAGTAAAAATTAGGACTGAATGTCACAGTTCTAAACCAAGTAGATCCTAAATGATAACAAACAACACTGCCTAATTGGTGCCAATTATTTTTCAAAAAAGATAATAGTCCATATACTAAACTATGTGCAATAACAAAATTAGAAAATCATGTAATTAAACCTATGCTACGTATATGGCATTTACCTATTTGACACAGAACTCAAGAAATAGAACACAGAGAAAATGATAGAATCCCTTGGTAAGGCCACAGGTAAGGTAAGACCACACTGGTGTTACAGGGTCAGACCCATGAAGAGGCTACTTGAGGAGAGCACACAAGTCTGATCACTTTGCACATTGCTCACCTTGTGTTCCCCAAACATCACTACCATTTTATTAAAAATTTTAGTAGGTACATACATGCCTATTTCTTTCAGTACTCAGTTACTGATGTGTTAAAAATCTGTCTGATCTCTCTTCGGACCTTCTTACACTGTTTTTTTCTACAGCCTTTGTAGAAGGCCAAGTTTTAGATGCTCACTGAGTAAAGAAATGCTTTTGTGTTTGCTTTAATTTGATCTCTCACTGGTGTCATCAAGTGCCTCTTAACTCCTGTATTGTAGGATCTGATGGACAACTATTCTGCATTCAGCTTGTCCATATATGTGTGATATCTCTTATGATACAACCAAGTCTTTTCCTCTCAAAGCTGGAGTCCTTTTACTGGAAAGCCTTTTACTGGAAACATTAAAACTACAAACTAAGAAATAGAAAACATTTTTTTCAACAGTTCTATATGGATATCAATGAATTTTTATAAAAATATGGATACTTACCTTGACCTATGGAACGACTTGCAAAATTGTACATTTGCATTGCAATTGTAAAGTCTTCTAGATTGTTCAAGAATTGAAAAAACGATCTAAATTCTTCAAATGTGATACCCTATAAACCAGGAGAACAATATGCACTGAATTATCAGTAGTAATAACAACTAAATGAACAAACATTGCAATTATACATGTCTACTTCATAGATACCACAACCATTTATAGTCAAAAAAGGGGATTTTTAGTAAAAGTCAATGAGGTAGAGAACTGGAGTTTCTTGAGAAATGCAGTATGTCTTTCCTTTCTGCAACTGCAGCGAGACAGCAATTCTCACCAGAGCAGTTGAAAATACTGTTCCATTGCTAAGGGCAATGTTTAAGAATTCCAGGATTATTACAATAAGATAGTCAATTCTGAGAATAAAAAGCCTATGTTTGGATGAATATTGGTGTACATTTACTACTGAAAACCTGCAAACCACTGTTAAACATATATGTGAGTGTATGTGCTCATATAAATACATTGAATGGATTCATAAATATATGTTATGATCTACTTTAAGCCTGTATTTTAGAGTGAAATTATTACATATCCAGATTTAGACACTCAAGTCTCTTCAGCTGAGGGTTTGCAAGTACTGCAGGGCTTGTCCAGCTTTTAAAAAAATCAACTGCTTTTTGACCAGACTTTAGAAAGTTTCAATTAAAGTTTTCTTGTTAAAAAAGTTTATCTTCATTCCTTGTAATATTCTTTCTGCTCTTTTCTCATCATAGTTAGAGATCCAAAGATCTGATAAACTATCTCTAAATCAATTCTGAAAGAAACTTGAAAATGAGACTTTGAACTAAGCCAGGACCATTGCCCATATCAAATTCCTACTGCCATTCTAAACATGGAATGGCATTCTTCGTCAAACCTTGATCTCCCTGGACTCCTGTAACTATAATTTCTGGCTATTTTTCCATTTACTTTTATTCTTTTATGCTATTTAAATACTTGTCTCTGAAAATATACTTGAAGGCAATAGTAAGACCTTTGAGGCTTTCTTTTCAAACTAAGGTATTGATCTATGTCTCTCCTCAAACATATATATAGTCTTTATAGTATGGTAGAACACGGAAAACATGCAAATGTAGGTTTGTGGCAGAGGAGAAGATAGCAGGGGTTGGATGCTACCCCATATGAAACAGCAAGGACTGTGGAAAGTGTGGAGAGCAGCATAATATTGTTGTAACAGAAGAATTTAATAGGTTTCCAGACACTTGAGCTATAAACTCCTGCTTAAGTGATCCTACCTAACCACTAGCTAAGATTTATAAACTGAAGAGCTTGGCCCATCTCCATCATGAATTGCTTTTCTCAATAAGCAGATCCTTCACAGGTGGGAGGAAACCCTCATATACAGAAGTAAAACCACCACTTTATTTAAATCTTTATCTTAAAAACTTAGTATTATCAATACTGTCTTTTTGTTTAATTGAATTTGATACTGTTAGTTTGTGTCCAAGTTCTAATTCTTGCACTGTGTTTAGAATGAAAACTGGAATATGGACTGGAATAACTGTGCCATGCATTTGTGAGATTCCTAGATCAGTGAAACTTCATTTCTCAGCCAGGAGCCTGAGGCACTATGGCAAAACAGCAATCATAGAGAACTTCCACCAAAGTCTTGAGCTGACAGTTTTAGGTTCACAAATCCTTAATGTCCACCTATTTGTCTGTAAAAATTCTGAATGCAAAAAATAAGTGTAAGAGGTCAGGCTACTGAAAAAAATCTTGTGTGCATGACTTTTGCTTTTCCTTTCTGTCTCTTTCTCATCCCTCAAGTTTTCTGGCTTTTACCCTTCCAATTCTCTCCCTGATCCTGCTGGTGGGGGAGCGAGCAAATGGGGCTTGGTCAGTGGCTGGGGTTAAACTGTGACAAAAAAAAGGAAGCTAATGTTTTTATTTGTAGGGACAGATTATATTATACTACAGCAAAGAAAACTCCAATTAATGTACCAATGCTGCTAAAAAGGCACAGACTGTCTTCAGGAGCTGATATCCCTAGTAATTCATGATGCCAGCTTACATGAATCACTGCTTGGCATCTAGTTAGTAAAAGGAGGAAAACATCCTGTGAGCAGGCACCATGCCAGATGAACATTTTAACATGTTTACAATATGACAAAAGATTATCATACTGCTTTAGGGGCTTCTAAATACAGCACCGTGAAAGATTAACATTGCCAACTGTGAGAGTACTAATTTTTCTTCTAAATGGAATCCTCTGGTTAGTATTAATATTGCAGCATATCACTGTCATGAAATGAAGAGCAAATTTTATCATTTTCAAATTATAATTTTATGACAAGAGTCAAAAAATGTGGCAACATTTGAACAACATACGAACACTTCCATGGCAGTAAGACGCAAAGTCCTATTCTTAAAAGCCTGCACAAGAGATGTAGTGACAGGACATTTACCAAGCCAACAATACAAAGTTATGAAAAATAGCAATGTCTTTTTTCATGTAATGGAGGTATAGCATATGACATATATGGCATCCATCCAGGGCTAGGACATTCCCAGAACACATCATAAAAGCAAATTTGTAACTGAGTGACAAAGCTTGCTACATGGAAGTTTTCCTTAACTGATGGTCCCACTAGTAACCAAGAAGAGGAAACTATAATGGAATACTTGCTATGACATTGAATAACTTAGAGATGAACTTCAAAGACTACTACCTTGTGTTCAAAAGAAAATGTCTGTATATTTACTTAACTTCACCGCTGACATTCAAAGTATTTCTCTACAACTTCATCATTATTTTTCAGTTTTTCAAGTGATACTTACATTATTGTTTCTATACAAGTCCCAAAGTGAGTGTTTTGTTTTTGTTTTTTTTTTATTTCCATCTGGAACCATACAGTTGTAGCCGTTCTGTTGTAGTGTCTTGGCTCTGAATATTAAAAAGCTGCACAGACCTTTTATGGCAGCTAGATCTGAGCACTTCAGTGCCTAGACCAGGAACTTGGAAAGGGTGACTGAGCAGGAGCTCTGATCCCAATCTTACCACTCATCTGACACCTAATCTGGTCAAAAGAGACAGCCCTGCTTTCCCAGCTATATTTAACACTCNCTTTCCCAGCTATATTTAACA
The DNA here is from genome assembly GCA_013397245.1 of Thryothorus ludovicianus. Classification (NCBI taxonomy): domain Eukaryota; kingdom Metazoa; phylum Chordata; class Aves; order Passeriformes; family Certhiidae; genus Thryothorus; species Thryothorus ludovicianus. The sequence continues at coordinate 642 of VZTB01017968.1, read as the reverse complement.
CTCAGCAGCCCTAACTGCTGTACAACCACAGGAAGAATCAGATAATCCAGCTATCTGAACAAAAAACTGTTGATTTTTGGAGTGTGCTTCTATCAGGTCAGTTGGCTGATATTATTTACTGTGAAGACTGAAATTACAATGTCATTTCTCAAACAAAACCAAAACCCAAACAAACTGGTCAAGCTGATTTACTACTTTTCTCTTCAAGCTTTGCTGTCAATGCTATTAAAGGATATAGCAATTGAAAGAGTTAGATTTCTAGGACAGATTAATCTGATCTTCTTCTGTAAACACAAACAGAAGAAGTATAGCCAAGACATCCCTTGTTTAAA
>VZTB01017967.1:421026-495504 GCA_013397245.1 Thryothorus ludovicianus | reverse complement strand
CCTGATCCCCCTGCTAAAGTCATAATTATTAACAATAATTTTTACACAGTTTTAAATAGTTGGTCATTTGGGTTTGGTTTTTTTCTTATTTTAACTGGTTTTGCAGAACAGGTTTAGAGTAGAGAGAATTTACACTGTGAGGATGTGGGTAACAAGTACTGGAAAACATTAAAATACAAACTAATATTTTTACTGTTAAAAAAAAAAATAAATTGCTGAGATTCCTTACTTTTTACTTACTTTTGTGATTCCTGTTTCCAGGAACTCACGCCATTCAATTAAAAAAAAAGAAAAAAGCAATTTATAACTAATAGTAAGTTGAGATAATTTAGATTTGGAGAAACAAAGAGACCTCTATGTGAATCCCTTTATGCAAATAAGGTTAAATTACTCTTCTCTTACCTGGACAAGGCCTAGGATTGCACATGACTGACTCCAGAGCGCTGCCCTCACAGGGCTTCCCTCCATGCTGAGCTGGGGGGTTACTGCAGGTCCTGCTCCTTGTCCTGTTCCCTTGGCCACAACTCCTTGAACACTCTTCCCACAGTCCCCACTCCGACCAGCTCCCATCCACTAAGGATCAGAAAAGCCCAGATTTCATCAAACAATATTTTTGCAGTACTTATCCAAATTTCCTCTTTCTTTCCAGAATTAATTACAACTACTTTGAAAATTTAATCTTTCATGAAGACCCATGGTGATAAAAGCTCATTGTTAGGGCACTTAAAGCAAGGCACATTTAAAGTATCAATTCATTCTGGTTTTTCAGTACTTGGACAGGGTTTATGAAATAGAGGGAGGGAGACTTAGATGGGCAGGGACACGAGGGAAAGGTTTTAAGCTAAAGGAGGAGATATTTAGATTGGGTATTTGGAAGGAATTGCTCCCTGTGAGGGTGGGGGAGGCTGTGGCACAGGGTGCCCAGAGCAGCTGTGGCTGTCCCTGGATCCCTGGCAGTGCCTAAGGCCAGGCTGGATGGGATCGGAGCAGTGTGGGACAGCAGAAGGTGTCCCGGGTGGCAGTGGCTGGGCGGTGGGGTCCCTCCAGCCCCCGTGTGGCCGGGCAGTACCTGGGCAGGGCTGGCGCTGGCAGCCGCGCCGCTCGCTGTGCGGGCCCTGGCAGCCGCGGCCCCCGTTGGCCGGCACGGGGCTGTCGCACTGCCGGACACGCTCCTGCACGCCCCGGCCGCAGGTGACGCTGCACGCCCGCCACTCCAGCCAGCTGGAGAACCCTCCGTGCACTGCAACGGGAGCAGGGACGCTGCTGGGCGCTGCTGCTGCCCGCAGCTACCCTAGGTCGACACAGACAAGTGAAAACTACCCCTCCTGACCCCTGGAAAGCCATCTCACTTCAGGCCATTACTGCAAAAACCTCTCACCATAGTTCAAACACAATCACTGCGTATGCTCCTAAATGCTTTTCTTTAGAGGCACTGAGGACAGGATCTGAGTCAAGTCCCTTTCATTCTAATTTCTGTCTCTCACACTTCACAGCCTCTGTCTCTCCCAGCTGCATAAGTACAATAAAATAAAATTTAATGCAAGAGAATCCCACTGACACTGCAGACTAGGCTGACCTTAGACCTAATGCTTATCAAACATCTCATCCATAAAACGTGGCAAGACAAACCTTGACCACATCTGACCCAGATTAACGCTGTCACCTGCCAGTTTCTAAGTCACTCTGACATTTTGTGCACTTACCCTGCACAGTCAGGGGCGCTGTGACGAGGACAGAGCCCAGGAGATTCCTGGCCACACACTCGTAGTCCGAGGTGTCCTCCCTCTGCAGCGAGGCGATGCGCAGGGAGCCGTTGGGCAGCAGGGTCACTCTGTCACCGTCCAGCACGGGCTGGCCCTGGCGGGACCAGCTGATGGCCGGAGGGGGCTCTCCCCTGGCCTGGCAGTTCAGCACTGCCGTGGCACCAGCTTCCAGCACGGTCCCCACCGGTTCTACAGTGATGACTGGGGGGCCTGGAAGAGAAAGGGTTCCTTGGGTGACAGCACACGGGCACAGGCTTGATTGGTTTAGCATTAAAGCCAGCACAGAGAAATCCCAAGTCAGTTTACTTAGACTAAAATTATTACTGCTGATCCCCTGCTGGCAAAACAGAAACACAGAATCCTTAAGGTTGTAGGCACACAGTTTGTGGTGATTGGAATCCCTAATGGGCTACAGCTGTGTAGGACAGGTGAACAGTGTTGAAGGTAAAGAACCCTGGAATGCTGAGGGGAACTGACCAATCACAGAAGGGTAGAGAGGGCACACAGGTGGAATGCATGTAAGATGAAGGGTATAAAAGAATATTGTACTGGAATACAATAAAGTGCTGATGCTTGAAGCTTTCTTTGGTGTCAGTTGTATCTCCTTTCAGATCACCAAGTCCAGCCATGAGCTCAACATCACCACAGATGTTCATCACTAAACCATGTCCCCAGGTGCCACCAAACTGACACACGTTACAATGCCACCAATAGGCTGGCTTGACCAGGCAGCAATCTGAGGACTAAAGCAGAGATTAAGACCCAGCTATAAGAGCACATGCTCTTCTTTATTGCTAAAATGGGTTGTTTTTCATAAAACCCACAGGATATCTGAGGTTATTATTCATGTCCAGAGACAACTGAGGGGTAAGAAACAGACCCACAATGCCTGAGGCTACAGTAGGAAGGGCATATTTAGGAATTATCCCACTACCAAAAAAAACCTCTAACGTATTATTTTTGCCAAAACTAAAATACTGTCAATGAGAATTAGGATTCACCTCATGTAAGTTGAGAGTCCAGTTTATCCCAGTTGTATTGAGTGAACTAAGAGAAACAGGCCCTTTCAGAGAGTGATTCAGTTCATTCCACACTGGTTTCTACAACAAGGCTCAACCACTCTTTATATCCCTCTCTTCTTTGACCTCAATCTCAGCTTAGACCAGACTCTCATATACTCATGATGAAAGATGCCCAGAGAAGCTCTTGGCTGCCTCATCCCTGGGGAGAGTTCAAGGAGCAACCAGCTCTAGTGGCAGGTGTCTCTGCCCATGGCAGGTGATCTTTAAAGTCCCTTCCAACCCAACCCTTTCTACAATTCCATGGAAGAGGAGATGAGTCCAAACCTCCAGGGCAGTGTCCAAGCTGAAACACTCCCCCAGGAGCTGCCAGCCCCTCCCCACAGGCAGGTTTTCACTCCCTAAGGGGTGTCAAGCCTCCCTTTGAGCCTTACTCTGCAGGGTCAGGGTCAGGCTGCGCTCCACCACGCCCACGTCGTTGGTCGCCACACACTTGTAGTCACCAGCATCTTCATTCTGAGGAGCAAAACAGGGGCTCAGTCTACAGGGCCCCTCCTGGCAGGGAATTTTAACCCCAATTCAAAATGCAGACATGAGTACATGGGGAAAAACAGGTGTCTTGCTGTTCAGATCAGGAATTTAGATTTGGAATAAAAGATTTGCACATGGAGAATGCAACTGCTTTTCAGCTACCCAGACTCTCTTCAGGCCAAAAGCAAAGGTCCCATTTAACTGGTCATGACCAGGATCTCACATACCAACAATTAATATGTAAATTCAGTCCTGACAAGCTGGGAGAACTCTGACCCTCTGGGGATTTTTGCCTCATTAATTTGAATCTAATTCTAGTCTGAATTAAAACATTTGTTTAAGGTAAAAGCAAGAAAGGATAAATGCCTAGCCTCACTCTTCCACCCCAGGATGATCAGGAATACCTTTATCAATAAAAGCAGACACTCAGTTTAGGGGCAGCACTCACCACGGTGCCATAGATGGCGAGGGAACCATTGCCAAGCTGTCGGATCCTGTTGCTAATCTGAACTCCCACTCCTTTTCTGCTCCACTGGATGGTTGGAGGGGGATCTCCCCCGACTTCACAATTCAACATGGCATTGCCACCCAAGGGCTCAATTCTGCTGGAGTGATAATCCCCTTTGAAGACTGGAGGCTCTGAAAAAACAAGGGATGGCAGAGAAACAGTAGAACCAAAGTAAAATGTCCCTAATGAGAACCACTGGCAGGGATCACTCACCTCTGACTATCTGAAGGGGTAATTTCAACCCCCCGTTTGGATTTTTCTCATTTAGCCATCAGCAAGGTATTAAATACTGGGGAATGGCTTTAAAATGACAGCAGGCAGGCTCAAACTAGGTATTAGGGAGAAATTCTTCCCTGTGAGGGTGGTGAGGCCCTGGCACAGGGTGCCCAGGGAAGCTGTGGCTGCCCCTGGATCCCTGGCAGTGTCCAAGGCCAGGATGGATGGGGCTTGCAGCACCCTGGGCTAGTGGAAGGTGCCCCACTGGATGAGTTTTAAGGTCCCTTCCCACCCATCCCATTCCAACTCGACTATCCAAACCCAGTGGTTACATGGAGCTGTCCAACAACCACAGCTGCTGAATTTCATGTACCTTTGACATACACGAAGCCAATGGCCTTGATGGAGCCCACAGTGTTCTCTGCAGAGCACACGTAGGTCCCAGAGTCCTCCTTGGACACCCTCTCGATGAGCAGCTCGCTGTGCCCGTTGACATCGTCGTACTGTGCTGGAGGGAGAGCAGGGAAAGGGCCATTCCAGGGACTGGAGCACGCAAAGCTCACAGGAGTGTTTGGATCTGTGCACTCCCAGCAGCACAGCTACGGGGTCTTGTGCATCCCTGAGACACTCCAGGAATGCACAGGAAGTCACTGCTGTGACATTTGCCCACATGCACCTGTTCAGTTCAGCTGCCCCGTAAATTTCAAGCATCAGTTGCTGGATGTTGAGTAAATACCATCAGATCTGAATGTTTTTAATGTGCTATATTATTGGCTATGGAAGAGAGACCATTTTTTAATTACCTTCCTTACAGTTTTGTCTCATAACACTAAAGGTATCCCTCACACAATCACTAACAGTTTATTCCAGTTAGAGTTTTCTTCTTCCCTGCCCTAATGCTGCACAGGGGAAAAAAATCTGCAGCCAAATGTCCATCAGGGACCCACCTGGAATGATGTTATTGTTAAAGGTCCACGTTATTCTGGGGACAGGTATCCCAGTTGCTTTGCAGGTTAACCTGAGCTGTTCTCCTTTGGTCAAGGCTATGTCTGCAGGCAGTTCAGTGAAAGCTGGGAGCACGTGAACTGTCAGGGTGACCGTGTGTGTGTCCTCCCCAGCACTGTTGGTGGCAATGCAGGTGTAACTGCCAGAGTCTTCAGGCTGAAAGGAAACACGGTGGGGAAATTACAGCTGGGATAAAACCTACAGCTGGGACACATCCTACAGCACACACCACTCATATCAGTAAGAGAATCTTGGAACAAGCATTCATCAGAAATGCTCAGCTGAGCTCTTCCACTTCCCTAAATTTGAATGATGACTAACACTTCTTTTTATCTTTCCTGAGGATTTACCACAACAAATTTTTGATAGATTTTATTCCTCAGTGGAAAATGAAACTTTTATAATGATTTTGGAACATTAAGAACAAGAAATCAAAACAAAACAATGACTAACCCAGAAGTGGGTTTTATCACTGCCAAATGTCTCCAGTGATAGCTTAGATTCAGGGAACTTACCACAACATTGTCCAAAATGAGGTCTCCACCAGGCACAGTCTGGTATTTTCCCAGTGTCTCTCTTAACAGCCTGTTGTCCTTCCTCCAGCTGATTGTTGGTGTTGGGATGCCCTCAGCCACACAGGACAGAAGAGCCTGGGAGCTCTCTGTGACCGTGTACTGCGTATCCGTGCTGCGGATCCTGGGTGGAACTGTGGGGAGGTCACCAAAAGCATTTCCTCTGGCTATCATCCCACACAACACTGCACTCAGAAAACCCTTGCCTGGACCTTCTGGATTGTCCATCTCCATCAATGACCGTGTGCCAAAATTCAAGCAGCTGGCCGATATTACAACTTAGCAACATTCCCCTATATTAAGTAGCACAATTTTCCTGAACTCTTCCCTGTACATCCCCAGCTCCTCCCTCTCTGTGGGGTCACACTGGTAACACACATCCTTTCCCTACAGTCCCACTTATCACGGAATCTCAGGATGGTTTGGGCGGGAAGGGACCTTAGATCCCATCTCATTCCAACCCCCTGCCACGCACAGGGCCACCTCTGACTATCCCAGCTTGCTCCAAGTCCCGTCCAACCTGGCCTTGGACACTCCCAGGGACGGGGAGCCCTCAGCCTGTCAGGACCAGCCGTTGCAGTGCCCCCCATCCTGGCAGGACGAGCCCCTCACCGTGCACGGCGAGCTGGGCGCTGGCGCTGCCGGTCCCCGCGGGGTTTGCCGCGGTGCAGGTGTAGCGGCCGCTGTCCCCAGGCTGCACAAACAGGATCTGCAGAGCTCCCGTGCTCAGCACCCTCCTCCGCATGGACTCCGTTATCTGCTGCCCATCCCTGTGCCAGCTGATCTCCGGCCCAGGGTAGCCCTCAGCCTCACACTGCAGAGTGACAGACTGATCAACGGCAACAACATATTGCTCCACGTGGGACTTGATAACGGGAGGAACTGAAAGGAGCAAAGACAGTTATTTAAAGAATTAGATGCTGTAAGAAGCAAGGAACTCTTTAGTTCTTGGTGAAAATAATTCTAAAAGCATATCCTAAAGTAGACATTAAAGGGAACAAACCTCCTGGGCTCTGTTCAGCATCACATCAAACAGAAAAGCACTATAGGTCCCTTTCTATTGCTCAGAATCATGTTTGGACCAAGAGAAGGAGTTTAAAAGGTGATTTACCTTGAACCTTCAGCTTAATCTTCCCCAGAGCAGTGCCAGCTGGATTCTGAGCAACGCACATGTAAGTGCCAGCATCTTCCACAGCTGCTCTGGCAATCTGCAAGCTGCCACTTGGCTGGACCATGTAACTGTTCCCTAAAACAAATATAATCAAAGTATGGCACTTCTGGCTTGGTGTTTGGTTTTAAATGAATGGAGAGGAGAAACCCAAGCTTCAGAAAAGAAAATGGGTGTCTCTGTCACAGGAGCAGGCAGGGTCTCAGGCCTTGGGAGGATACCTGTGGTGATGATGTTGATGCCCTCCTTCTGCCATGTGATCACGGGCTGAGGAGTGCCTGTGGCCTCACAGGGCAGCACAATGGGATTGTTCACGATGACATCCAATGTCCCTGGCTGGGCCTGGATAACGGGTGGCTCTTTGGAATGAAAGAAAAAGAGAAAAGTGTAACATTCAAGGCTAGGAAAGTACAGAAGAGCACTTAAATTGTACAGCTTGAGCAGGCTGAAGTAGCAATGCTGGCTGTCAGAACAGCCTTGCTCACCAGCCTCCAGCTTACCCTGCACGTGCAGAGTGACGTGCCTGTGGGCAGAGCCCGCAGCGTTCCGGGCCACGCAGGTGTACCTGCCCCCATGGGCCAGCTGGGCAGAGGGGATCTCCACAGCTCCTGGGGCAGAGAGAGCACCACAACATGCAGAGCATCCTCGAGACACAGGTGCTCATTTACAGCACCCCTTATTTCATTCCACGCCATCAGAGAGGGGATCTCTGAGGGACTGCTTGCATTTCTGTAATTCATTACTTATGGATGCCTGATTGCATGGATTTCCTGCAGCACATTACCTGAAGAGAGAATTCTGTAGCCATCTCCTCTGGGAAGCAGCTTGATGCCATTTTTGGTCCAATGAACTGAGGGGATGGGAACACCAGAGGCAGTGCAGGAAACCACAACTGGAGACAACTTTGTAACCAGGAGCTCTGTGGCTTCATCTGCTATGGATGGGGGCACTGAAAATCAAGAGCAGGGCAAAGGTCACTGACCAACGTTCATTTGTTATAAATTCTTGGAAATACCAGAGATTTATGGATATCAGTATCAAAGAGGAATGAAATAAAAATCTCATCTCAACATTGGAACACTCCAAAGAAGTTCTGGGTGCCACACACGTGCAATAGCAATATCTCCTCTACCTTGCACAGTGAGCTCAATCGCCCGTTGATCTTCTCCTGCATCATTTGACACAGAGCACTCGTAGACAGCAGTATCATCCACAGTGGGAGAAATGATTACTAAGGAACCTGAAGACAGAAGCCTGAACAAAGAAAAAAAAAAGTAAAAGCCATTGAAATACTTTTTTTCCTTCTCAGGTAATCAGCCCACTGAATTTTCTGGCTAGACAAAGTAGTGTTTAAAAACAGACAGATTTTTCAAGTGCCAAAATCATCCCTAAATACTTGAAAACCACAGTGAAAAAGAAAACATCTCTTACCTGTATGTATTCTGGTTCTGGTCAACACTAAGCAGATGTCCATTCTTTTTCCAGCTAATTGCTGGTTTGGGAATCCCAGTGGCTTCACAAGGCAGAGTGGTTTGCACATTTACAGTAACGGTGATATTTGTCTGCCCAGGGGCAATAGCCGGAGGAACTAAGGACAAACAAAGTCTAATTATTTAAAATAATTATATATGTGTGTGCACACACATTTCTCCCCTTTTATTTTTTTTAAGCAGAGCAGCTAAGAAGGGGCTAAGCTGGAGCTGCCTGTGTCAGTGGAGCCAGGGCAGCCCCGGGCTCACCGAGGACGTGCAGGTCGAGGCGCCGGCGCTCGCTGCCCGCGGCGTTGGTGGCCATGCACACGTATCTGCCCGTGTCAGCCACCTGTGCCCAGGGGATGTGCAGGGACCCATCCTCCAACACCAAATACCTGCAACACAGCAAAAGGGGCTGCCCACCACCCGCCAACAGGGCAGCCTGGCAGTGCAGAGCGAGGGGTGACTCAGGGGACGCAGCCGACGGCCGAAATGAAGCACGCGTTAATTGGGGCACAGAGTTTTCTCACTTATTTCACTCTTTCCCAGCACATCCATTTCCCAAAGAAATGATGAAATCTGGCTGACATGGTGATTTCACAGAAATGATACTGGATTTACAGAAAACAGTCGATCCTCTTTTTTATGGTTTCGCATTTAACCTTGAAAAAAAACTTAATTAATGCCTGTCCTTTTTCTTTGCAATATAACAGAATTCCTTAGTATTTTCTCAGTTCTAGAAAGTGCCAAATTACCTCCTTATAAAATAGTCAGGAGACAGAAACCACTCACTATAATAAAAGTTGGTACTAGAACACGTATAAAAAGTTTCATGTATTAAAATGTACAGAATAGCTTTGGTCTGCATGAAATTGCTTGGCTTCATCCCAAAATTTTCTGTATATATAAAAATCTAAAGATCTTTCACATTTGCTGTTCAAAATCTCAAATATCAGAATAATTATTGTTATATTTGGTTGCCAAAGGAGTTTTTTAATGTTTCTTAACAAAAAGGTGAAACTTTTGCTGCTGCTACTTTTCTCTGGAACAATTTAACGTCTAATCAAGTTTCTGTAATAAAAACATTCTTAAGTAGCAATGAAGAACATTTATGCTAAATTCTGGGCAATACCTGGAATTGTTTCCAGTAAAAACAGCTCCATCCTTCCTCCAGGTGATCCTGGGGGCTGGGACTCCTTCTGCAGCACACTCCAGCAGGGCAGAGGAGTTGATGTGCACCGTGGCAGTCTGGGGGCTGCTCCGGATCGTGGGAGCCACTGCAAGGGAGAATTGCTGATGATACAAAGGAAGTGACTCCACATTGCAATGATTGAAACTAAACACATGAAAAGAGATGCAGCAGCAGGTTTGGGCTCACTGCAAAGACAGGAACAAGTTTCTTACCATTCTGGGTGATAGCAATTGCCAAGGTGCAGCAGGGAAGAAGAAAGAGAGTTTGGCTGAAATGCACTGCAAAGGTCAGCTCTGCAAGTTACTGCAAAGGGAACCACGGAGCTAAAACAGCAGGAGTTCAGCACATGGAATTCTGCAAGCCAAGGCTGTGGGGATATCCTTGCTCCCTGACTACACACTAAGGAGGAAAAAGGACTTTAGCTGGACCAGGTAAGGCCAGTCATTGGGGGCACAGTGTAAGGCAGGGCCCACATGACTGGGCTGGAAACAGAATAAAAAAAGGGGAAAAAGTTTCTTCTAGTCACTTGAGTGTAAGGGTAAAATAGCTACTTGTCAGATAAGAGGTGAGAAAATAAAAAGGTTTAAAATGGTCCTCAGGGCTATGGTAGCACAGGACAAGTAACAAGCATAAGGACCCTCAAACCCATTTCTCTCCAGGCACACAGAAGCCACTACAGCTCTCAAGCAACCTGTCAAGCCAGCTGTGAAACCTTGTCCCCAAGATGCCAGTCAAGTGCTTCAAAGAATTGCTCTGGGTTTGTCCAAGAGCATTTGTCAGTCCTGGATATGGGTGCTCACTCTGACTCTGATCAGATGATGGCTGGATGCAGCCTCTGCTCACAGGAAGCACACAGATGGAGAGTGAGCCATGGCAAGTGCCCAGCAGTGGGACATGAGGCCATGCACACGGTCCCACAGTTTGGGCACGGCCTGAGTGGCCAAGACATGGCTGGAAAAGTGACCACAAAGCTCAGTCCCTGCTGCCTGAACTCCTGCAGGAACACCGTGTGAAGCCCGAGCTGCCCGAGGCTGCTCCGCGACGTTACCGTGCACTGCCAGCAGGAACTCCCTGGTGGTTTCCCCTGCCACGTTCCTGGCCACACAGGTGTATCTGGCACTGTCCCCCAGCTCGGCGTTGTTGATCTGCAGGTACCTCCCGCTGGACAGGATCCGCAGCCGGGGCCCTCCCTGCGGGCACACACAGACACAGGCGGGGCTTAGAGCCGCGCTGCCGGCCTCCCCCGAGCACAGAGCATCCTGCCACTGCACAGCAAAAACAGCCCGGGGACAAGGGCACCAACAAACCAGGGACCAAACTCACTGCTGCCTTCACAGCCCTGAGGAGATGAGGGTGAAAAAAGCTTTTAGAACTTAGCATTGCTTACTGGTTCTCCATTGAAACATCTACTGAGGCTTGTGCCTGAAGGAGGCAGCTGCTACAGAGCCAAAGGGCTTTGGAGTTTTTATGGAAAGGGGCACCTAACAGCACACGACTGACTTATTTTATCTTGTTATCTATGCACACTACAGGCAGAAGGAATCCAAGTTTCTCTGCACTGCTCTTCCAGCATCACAGTCTGAGCCAGCTCAGTTTAACAGTCAGGAGTTCACCAGCCAGCACAGGCTGTCCCTCTCCCCAGCCCTGCCAGGAGCCAGTTCAGTGAGAGCTTTACCACACCCAGCCTGGGCTGTGTCTGCATCAATCACTGACAGCAACATCAGTTACAAGTGCTCAGAGATCTGACTGGATAAAAGCCAGTAGAAAAAAGAGCACAAACTTAGCTTTTCCAGTATGTGCTACCCACCCTCTGGATGGAACTGAAAGCTGAAATTCCCATCCACTCCTCTGGTTAGAGGGTCTGAGAAGAGCACCCCAGAGAGATGAAACTCCTCTGGTTCTGCACTGGCACCCTGGTACTCTGCTCTCACACCAGGCATCAGCTCCAAGGCTGCAGTGCAGGGCTGGAGCTCTCAGGTGACACAGCTCACCATCAGGGTGGGTTACTGACAGATTTTGGGCAATCATTGGCATTTCCTGTTCAGAACAGAACCTATGTGATGGTTTCTAAACACAGAAACCTAGAGGTAACAGAAGACAGGAGATGAAGCTATAACTTAACTCTTATGCTCTACTCAAAGTAAGCCAGAAAATTCATGTTGGAAAAAAAAAAATACAATCTCAGCAAGTCTTTTAGTGTTTGAAAAAAGCCAGGTTAGGTCAGGAGGCTCCTATTCTTTTCCTAGACCTCAATGTGCATTTCTAAAATCCCTCAAGAGTGCCACGACTTCAAAGCTGCTGGAGGAGTTCTTTCCATAGCTCTGCTGCCAGAGAAGGTGGTCCTGCACAATTCCATCACTCAGCACACAGAAAAGGACCAGGGCAAGCCTCACCTCCAAATCTGCCCAGTGGAAGATGACAAAAGCAGGAGGAATGACAACCTCCACAACAAGGCTGCTTCACTAACCCAGAGATACTAGAATTGAAACAATACTGAAGGCTGAGAATCTGCCTTTCTCCAGCCCTCTCTCAGCACTGTGCCACCTCCACTTTTCCAGGCAAGGAGAATGATTTGCCAAGGAGCTCCTCACCTCTCTTCCCACTCCCAAGGACATCCATTTCCAGCTGCTCAGGATTAGACAGTTGCATTTCTGTGGGGTTGAGAAAGCAACCAGGCATTGGGGAGGACACTGATTTCTCCTGACATCTAGAATATGAGCTCATGAGTGGGCAGGCCCTGGCACAGGGTGCCCAGAGAAGCTGTGGCTGCCCCTGGATCCCTGCAAGTGCCCAAGGCAAGGTTGGACAGGGCTTGGAGCACCCTGGGCTGGTGGAAGATGTCCCTGCCCATGGCAGAGGGTGGCACTGGATGAGCTTTGAAGTCTCAAGAAGCTTCAGCCCTCACATTCTGACATGAGTTCATGAGGCAGGAGGAGAACAAACAGTGCAAAGATAATTCCCAGGTTACCAGCTGAGCTGTCACAGTGTTCCTCTACTTCTGTTTTCTGGTGAATATTTTTAACAACAGTTGCTTTTCATGGTTTATGTTCCCTAAACACTACTTTTCAATCACAAGCTTTCCAATGAAGGCTAAGGCAAAAAGCATTTATATATTTTGTTTCCAGCCTCATTCAACCTTGTTTTCATTAAAAAACCCGACCACCTAATTAGAGAATTAACTGTCCAGAAGTAGAATAGTCCTGCTAAATTTGTTTCCAGCTGGTTCCTGGGCTATATTAAGATCATGGTCCCTAGCAGCACTTTGTAAGACATGTTCAACCACCATATCCTTCTTCCAGTAATATTTAATTCTTCTAAATCTAACACAGAGAAACAGTCTAAAGAATGACACGTGAGAGGAAAGCAAACAAGCAGAAACTTGGGCAAAGATTTAGTGATGCATCACAGTTAAAGGAGACAATTCATAATCTGTATTTGGTTCCCCTTTATTGATGAACAGAGGTTGTGAGAAAATTTTTAATTAAGTTCAATTAGTAACTGAACTTTAATGCTCAGTTGAAAAAGACCTGTTTTGTGAGTAGTCCCAAGGATGGGAAGAGAAAAATTCTACATAAACTATCCTCATCTTGCTAATTGTGTCTCAACCAGCAAAGACTCCCTGTGCTGCCGTGGCACTATGGAATTTTGAGTGGGAAAGATGCACTTGGTACAAACCCTGATGATTAGCAACCCATTTTCTTTTTAATAACTTCAATTCCTTTCTAAATGCTACTAGAGTAGGAGGATGCATAATATAGCCAAAGGAAACATAGAGTGAGTCTTGTCTCAGCTACCTTTCCTGGGAAGCCATTCAGGAGTTTACCGAAGGCTTCTAGCATTGCTCAGAGGATCCAGGAGGAGCAAGGGATCCCCCTAAAGGAAAAAAGAACAAGTAACAGCGGGATGGCCACTTCACATGCCCGCTGGCTCTGGGGGCTCAGGTGGGGCTGACTGCAGTGGCACTGGGGCTACCCAGCTGCTCTGAGCTCCGGGCACATAACTGGGGCTGAGGGGCGAGTGAGCGCAGCAAGAGACCTCGAGCACTGCTGAGACAGCGAGCAAAGGCCAGCACAGAGGCTGGCACGTGGGTACCTCCAGCTGCTCTCCATTCTTCAGCCAGGAGATGGTGGGAGGAGGCACAGCGTCAGACCTGCACTCCAGGGTGACCTGGCGGCTCCGCAGCACCCGCAGCTCCTGGGGCGCGCCCGTGCCCGCGATGTTGGGGGGCACTGGGACACAGAACAGACAGATAAATCAGCACCACGCATGTGAGCCATCAGGAAAATTACTCACTGAAAATTCCCAATTTAGCTCGAGTTTAAAGTAAATGCAAAGCTGTGGTATCTTTAATTAGGTCGTTGTCCTGGGTTGATGCTAAATTGTATCNTTAGCAACCCATTTTCTTTTTAATAACTTCAATTCCTTTCTAAATGCTACTAGAGTAGGAGGATGCATAATATAGCCAAAGGAAACATAGAGTGAGTCTTGTCTCAGCTACCTTTCCTGGGAAGCCATTCAGGAGTTTACCGAAGGCTTCTAGCATTGCTCAGAGGATCCAGGAGGAGCAAGGGATCCCCCTAAAGGAAAAAAGAACAAGTAACAGCGGGATGGCCACTTCACATGCCCGCTGGCTCTGGGGGCTCAGGTGGGGCTGACTGCAGTGGCACTGGGGCTACCCAGCTGCTCTGAGCTCCGGGCACATAACTGGGGCTGAGGGGCGAGTGAGCGCAGCAAGAGACCTCGAGCACTGCTGAGACAGCGAGCAAAGGCCAGCACAGAGGCTGGCACGTGGGTACCTCCAGCTGCTCTCCATTCTTCAGCCAGGAGATGGTGGGAGGAGGCACAGCGTCAGACCTGCACTCCAGGGTGACCTGGCGGCTCCGCAGCACCCGCAGCTCCTGGGGCGCGCCCGTGCCCGCGATGTTGGGGGGCACTGGGACACAGAACAGACAGATGAATCAGCACCACTGTGTGAACCAGCAGGAAAATTACTGAAAATTCCCAATTTAGCTCGAGTTTAAAGTAAATGCAAAGCTGTGGTATCTTTAATTAGGTCGTCTTCTCAATAGTTGTGTTAATTATATCAGTATATTTCACATCTCTGTAGAGTAAAAAAAACAGACTTGATCCAATCAAATCTGATCTGTATAAACCAATCTGTGAGCTTCCCAGATATTCAAAATAAGACTTGAAATTGTAACAGAAATCAGGTGGAACTTCCTTTTTAATCGTGTATCACATTCAGAATAACCATCCTTAATCATAAACATTAATTATGATCAGATGGTGTAATATCACAGAATAATTCACCTTTAGGAATATGTGTTTGTTAAATGAGATGCTGACACGTACCTTAGCAGTTTACACTTTGAGAAATATATTTTTTCCTAACTTAAACTTACCATGCACTCGTACTAAATATTCTTTGTCATCATCTCCTGCTGGGCTAGATGCTAAACATGTGTATCTCCCTGTGTCCTCCACCTGGAAACACAGGAACAACTTCAGCAGAAATTCCAGATTATGGGAAAAATTCAGCAAAACCAAGAAATACAAACATGGTAATAACATACAACAGGCAGCACTTGAACACAAGCACAGGAGACACAGAATGCCTGGAAAGAAAGTAATGAAGTTGTTGAATACTTTCATATTTCACTTTGATGACATTATTCAGAGATGGCTCAGGAGTTGCAGAACTCCATAAAATCTCTCTGGATAACATGTGTCCAGCACTAAAGATGGAACTGGCTATAGAGATCCACCTAAGGAGGGCTCAGATTTGGCTACTGAGGAAATCCTTTTGCACACACAGTCATTAACATCTTCATCTCCTTCCTCTAAACTCCTCACTGTACAGCCCAGAAGTGCTTGTTTTAAAAACACAATCCCAAACTCTATCCCACCTTCTGTCTGGGAAACTTCACCTGGGCATCCACAGCTGGATCAAGCCTTAGTGTTTTGATGCAGGTTATTAAAGGTTGTTTGACCTGGACCTTCTCTAACCATAAATGCAGGTGGGTGAATTTTAGGGGGTTTTAGTACACCTTTGAGGATGGTCCTAAGGCAGGAACCATTTTAGGGATTGCAGAGCTGAGCCTGTTTTGAAACAAACACTCTACCTGAGCACGGGTTATTTGGAGGGCTGCTCCTAGCATGTGAATATTGTCAGTCTGCAGCAGCGGGCGCCCATCCTTCATCCATGAAATTTTGGGCACTGGGATGCCAGAGGAGATGCACAGAAGCTCAAGTGGGTTGTTAACAATGACAGAGAGCTCTTCTGGTTCATCTGAACCATTGATATGAGGTGGCTCTGCAGAAGGAAAAACACTTCAGTTTTTTATGGACTCAAAACATCAGTAAAAACTGACTGAAAACACGATCTTGTGGGTAGAGTCTGTAGAATTAGTCTACATTAAATTATTTCTGACTGTATCATGAACTCACTGAGGAACTCAGGTAATTTCTATCTGACTCTACCTATTAATTTACATATTTCATGATTTAGAATTATTAGTTAGAAAATGTTTTAAAAAACACAGATAAAATATTATATAATATCAGTAAATATATTTATCAGCCTTTTAACTGTTGTGCTTTCAGCTGTGCATCTTCCTGTCAAGCTGAATTCCTGCTAAGTAAAGTTACTAATTGATAGCAGATAATTATATTAATTATAGCACATTGCAGTACATGGGAAATAAATAGTGTACTGCACATTCACACATCTTTAGGTATCTTTAATTTCCTTATTTCTCTCATTTATTGAATAGATCGGGTTGGATGTGGCTTGGAGCAGCCTGGGACAGTGGAAGGTGTCCCTGCCTGTGGCAGGGGGTGAAACTGGATGGGCTTTAAGGTCCCTCCCAACCCAAACCACTCTGGGCTTCTGTGAGCCTATGAAAACACCCCTTATCCCCAGAGGTGTTTAAAGTGTCACGTCCCTGCCCGTGCTGGGAGCTGAACACTCACCCAGCACCTTCAGGACGAAGTGCTTGCTGCTCTGCCCGGCGGCGTTGGAGGCCACGCAGGTGTATCTGCCCGAGTGTGCCGGCTGTGCCCCCAGCACCTGCAGCACCATCCCCTGCCTGCTGGAGCTCAGCTGAGCCCCCGGGGGCAGGGCGACGCCGTCCTTGAGCCACGACACGCTGGGGACAGGGGAGCCATCGCTCACACAGCCCAGCGCGGCTGCACCGCCCCGCAGCACCAGCACCTCCTCTGTGCCCCCGGCATTGTCCAGGCTGGGTGGCACTGCGGGGACAGAGCTCAGTCACACACGGGACAGGGACATGGGGCAGAGCTCAGTCACACACGGGACAGGGACATGGGGCAGAGCTCAGTCACACACGGGACAGGGACATGGGGCAGAGCTCAGTCACAGCACAGGGATACTGCAGGGACAGAGCTCTGTCACACACGGGACAGGGACATGGGGCAGAGCTCTGTCACACACAGGACAAGGACAGGGACATGGGGCAGAGCTCAGTCACAGCACAGGGACACTGCAGGGACAGAGCTCTGTCACACAGCACAGGGCTATCCTGGGCACAGAACAGCTGGAACAGCTGCCTTTCTGCACTTGCCCTCTTACATTCCTGTGTTTAACTTCACTTACAAATTAAATACAATTCCTTCTAAAAAAACCTGTGACACATTATGGGAGTTGGAACTACATGAGCTTAAAGGCCCCTTCCAACCCAAACCACTCTGATTTTATGGTTATGGGTGACAATTCAAGTAAGGACTTTTCTAAGGTTAAAACATTTTCCATTTAAAAAAACCCCCAACACTTTCAAAAGTTAACATTTCCCCAGTGATAATCTCTAAGACATACTTGCGGCTGCCTGCAATAAAGTGTTGGTGAGAAAGAAAATTAAATAGTAGGTTTAAGAAATCAAGAAATAAGATTCTTTACATAAAACATTTCAGAGATGCTCACCCAAAACTCGAAGGCTGTAATGTTTCTCGTGCACTCCAGCCCTGTTAGATGCTACACAAGTGTACACTCCACTATCAGATATCTGCACACGGGCAAGTCTAAGGAAAAAGCAATTAAAGCAAGCTGCAAATGGAATAATGGAACACATTACCTTTATTATGGCATGGTTTGGATCAAATTTTACTCTTGTTTCCAAAAATACAGCAGAATTATGCTGATACCACAAAAAAAAAACCCAGAAAGCCAGTTAGTTAAAAGGACAGAAAACCAACCTGAGGATCTGCCCAGCTGAGAGGAGCTTGATCTGGGAGGAGACAGAGAGAGGAAGGCCATTCTTCAACCAGTGGAGCTGTGGTGGGGGGGTCCCAGCAGCAGCACATTCAATATTTAGGGAGGTGTCCAAAAGGGCAGTGAGCTCCTCTGCCTCATCTTTACTATTGGCTATTGTTGGAGGAACTGCATTTTGTAGGTGATGGAAAGGAATATATTAGAACAGGATCTTGAAATCGTTCTACCTTGCAGGAAATCCTGCCCCCAATGCCCCACTGGTAATTCAGTGAGAGGATTCCATTTTTCTGTAGAGCAAATCATCAGACAATAACACTGAGCACTAAAAATCATCCATTTACATATTTCAAATCAGAGGCACTGTACAATGACAGAAGAATTCTCTTTGATTTGCCAGCCTGCAGCAAGCAAGGCAGAGCTCAGGGCCTGAAGTTCCTGGGGAGAGAAGGACAGTGCAGGAAGGGATGGGCTGAACCAAGGGCCAGACAACCCAAACCACTCTCATGGCCTTCAATAAATCTTAAACACACTGAAATCACAGAGGAGAAAAGTTAAATTATTGATGTCTGGATACATCTGCTGACTTCATTCTTAAATAGAGGAAGGTCGAAATGTCTAGGTAAGTACTCTGGATGATGACACAAACTGCTGCTTTGGGGCTCTTTGGAGTTACAGGTTAGCATGAAAGCCACAGCCTTGGGGGCTCACTAAAGAAGCCCAGCCAGGTGCAGGTCCAGGCCCTGGCTCAGTTAGGATCCCATCACTCACTGTGCAGTGACACCAATAAGACTTTTAAGATGGTTACTACTTGTATTTCACACTCCCTGCTGTTGTGCAGAGCCATTCTGTCCCAAAAAGATGTGTTCTGGTCATTCAGGGCTGGTTTTTATGACACCAAAGGTCATCTCTTACTGCTCTGTTCATGTCTGTGCTCCCACTGACTCTGGGTCTGTGTCAGTGGGACAGACACCTACCCCGTGGTGAAACTGCCTGGGCAGAGCTCTCCCCTCTCCCCTCCACTGCACTTAATGACCACATTTCCCACAACTTAAAATACCCACTCTCTATGCTGCTAAAGGATTACACTCACTAGCCACTGATGTCAAACTATGCAATTTCCTCCAACACTCCCTCATTTTTAAAGTCTCAAGACATTTAACTTTCAGATCCCTTCATACCTCTCTGCTCTTAAGATGATGTGCTTTGATTGGAATTAGGGAAGATAATACAACAAAACAGCAGTGTCACAGGAAATCAGCCCAAAGATATTTTTCCCCACAAGAAATAAAAAAAAATAAAACAAGGAGAAGCTTTCTACTACGAAATCCACCAAAGGAATTAATTCCTGCTTATCCCAAACCACATTTACTAGCAATTTCAACCCTTCTATCATTGACAGAGCATCCTGTGTAATATCTACAGCACAGGCAATTGGAAACATGTGCATGCAGGATTCCAGTGCAGACAGGAGTCTGGAGTCCCCCCTGGGCTCCTCTTTGAGAGCACTCCCAAGGATGGGATTATGGATCAGGCTTGGGTTTCACATTTGGCAGAACTCACCATATACATTCAGGTTGAAAATCCTGTCCTCCTCTCCTGCAGGGTTAGTAGCCACACAAGTGTATTTTCCTGTGTCTGAGGTGAGAGCTCTGGAGATGTTTAATGTGCTGCCATCTGGAGTCACTCTACAAGGACCATCACAAAGAACACTAAGTTTGTTTAGTGTTCCTCTGACCTGGCAAATAAACAGTCTGGTCTGGATATTTCTGTAACTACCTCTGTCCTCCTGGGAGCCTGACGAGAGAATCATTGTGTTTATATTTTTGTTAGAGATAGGCTAAGAAGTTTTTTCTAGTGATGTCCTGTTTAGCATTCAACTCCAGCCAGGTTTTTGAAGGACCCATAATGAAAAGCATCAAGTAAAATGTTTCCATGCCTCAGATCTTTCCCCTCCAAAAGAACTAAATGACCTTAATAAACTGTAATGAAGCTGATGAACTTTTATGGAATTTAACTGAGAAAAAAATTAACTGAGAAAGAACTAAATATCACATACTTATCTCTGTTAAGAAAATGAAATTTTAAAAAATCAAAGGACTAACAAATTATACTTGATTTATAGAAGCTAAGGAGGGAGATGATGCTTTTAACCTGGCTAAGCTCCAGTTCAGGCTCTTCTCACATTCCCTCCTTAGGGCCCTTAAAATTATTGAAGACAATGCAGTGTCTGCTTATTTTTCTTGCCTTATCCTTTGTAAGTCATCACTGGCAACTGTTTTTCCATCCTTCAGCCACTGCACATCCGGGGTGGGCACTCCAGTGGCATTGCAGAGCAGCTGGACATTCTCTCCCAGGAGGACACTGACCTCACTTGGCATCTCAGAGCCAGCAATACTGGGGGGAACTGGAAATGCACCATGGAGAGAAGAGATTCACCAGCAAGATACATAACCTGAACTAGAAACAGACACACTGCAGTAGCTCATGAGCACCAGCAGCACCTGGGGCAGGTTCTCAGCAGCTGTGGCTGTCCCTGGACCCTTGGAAGTGTCCAAGGTCAGGCTGGATGGGGCTTGGAGAAACCTGGGACAGTGGAAGGTGTCCCTGCCCATGGCAGGGAGTGGCACTGGATGGGCTTTAAGGTCCCTTCCAGCCCAAACCAGTGTGGGATTCTGTGACCAACATCATCACAGCACTGTGAACAACCAGACTAATTCCATCCCAATCAAAGCCATTTCCAGCCTGCATTCCCAAGGAACATGGATGACAATTTTATCATCCATGAAGTCAAGACTGTCAGTCCTACTAATAAGTTCTGAGAATTTCAACCAATTTCAGATGCATTTGATCAAACAACCAGCTTGATATTCCATTCCCAAACTTGGGGAAAACTGGCAGGCAGGGGTACACCAGTGCAATTAGTGGGGATTATCATTAGGAACAGAGGAAAACACAACAGCTGCAGACTAAGGGTGATTCACAGCGAGGCAGGAGACAATTCCATAACAAATAAGGGTCTGTCATTTGAGGTGGGGGTAGAGGAAGTATTCCTAAGGAAATTCTGGCAGTAGGTCTTTGCTACAATAGGTACCACTGCTCCTGAATCCATCTCTGTGTGCTGCTCTGCAGCTAACCAAGGTAGCTCCAGTGCTCAGCAGGAGGCAGGATGTGACCAGCAGCAGACACATACAACCTGCACAACTCTGTTCAAGTTCCACAGTCAGGGCTTAAGGATATTCTTTTCCATGCAAATTTTGGACCTGAAGTATTGAATTCTCCAAACACTCTCCCCCTCTGGTTGCCAAAGTCCAAATTCTCCACTTTTTTATGTGGTTATGTGACCTCAAGCATCCCCAGCACAGACAGTGTCACATTCAGCCAATGTTCAGCCAGTTCTGCTCCCCCCAATCTCCCCCATTCCTCACCTTGGATGGAAAGCACATAGGTTTTCTGAGCTTTCCCCTCTGGGTTGGAGGCAATACAAGTGTAGGTGCCACTGTCCAGGAGCTGAGAGCGACCAATCTGAAGCTTGCTGCCACCAGCTAAAATATGAACTTCAAGAGAATCCAAGTTTTCTGAAATACATAAACAAGTTATCATTTCAAATCAGGCTACAGGGAGCAAACATCTCTTTTTGGAGAAATTGTTCCATTAAAGTTTCAAAACAAAGATTCCAATCAGTTCTCAGGAGTCTGTCTAGAGACAAATGAAGAAGAAACACAAACCAGAGAGCAAACAGCAAAGTGGTGCCTCAAAGGGGGGAAGGAGAGGAGTGAAAAGCATGAGACAATGTTACCTATTGGTTTTCCATTTTTAAGCCACACTAATGTGGGTGGAGGAATTCCAGTAGCATCACACACAAAGGTGACAGGATTACTGATGGATTCACTGACCAGCTCTTGCTCAGGACCTTCTATACTTGGAGGCACTGTGAATTGAATGGAAGCAATAAGAATGTTACATAAACTGATTTTGAATTGCTTAATCTGTTAAGTCTATGCAATTACAGCAATTATTGTGGATGATGCAGTGGGCACTCACCATAAACATTGAGATGGAAATTTTTATCATCTCGTCCTGCAATATTTATGGCTTTGCACACATATTGTCCTGTATCAGAAACCTTAAAATGAAAACAAGTTTTAAAAAAAATCATTATGGATTCTTATTTTAACACTACAGTTTAGAGACATTAACAACCTAAGCCTCTGCCAACTCAAAGTGCTTCTCACAGGATGAAAAGCCTCCAGGAAACACATGTACAGCAAGTAAAATACTTCACTGAAGACTGCAATAATTGCTTGGCAGTGGCAGAGCAGTGGCAGATGCAGCCTCCCCCCAGCCTGGCCCACCTCTGCAGCCTGAATCCGCAGGGTCTGCCCGTCTGCTGCGACCTCCAGGGCGGCAGAGTCAGCAAGGATGCGGCTGTTCTTGTACCAGGTGATCACTGGGGCTGGGATGGCATTGGACTCACAGTCCAGGGTCACTGGGGTGCCCACTCGCACGTTCAGCACTGTCACAGATGCTCCTGCCTGGGCCTTGATGCTTGGGGGCACTGGGGAAGGAGCCCAGACTCAGCTCTGCATTTTGTTGAAACGACCCAATAAAGCAGATAAACCTCCCCACATTTTCCAAGCCAGAGAAGTTATTTCAGAAAATAGTAAAACACGAACCAAGGACAGTTAGGAAGCTCTTCTTGTGACTTTCCCCAGCTTGGTTCCTGGCAGTACAAGTGTATTCTCCACCATCTGACAGCTTGGCTCGGGGAATCTGCAGCGTCCGAGCACCTGGAGCGAGGAGAGAAGGCTGGAGATTTGCTCTGTGGTGACTGTGTCCATCCCAAAGGCTGCTTTAGAACTGCAGGTGCCACTGTGCCCCAAGAAGAGTGGCCACAGGCCCTATCATGATAAACCAGACAGAAGCTGAGCCCAAAGGCTGCAGAATAGCCGAGATTCCTCACCAGGCACAATAAAAGTGTTGGAATTTGAACTGACAGGCTTTCCATTCTTGAGCCAGCTGAGATCAGGAGGGGGAAAGCCCATGACCTCACAAGTCAGAGAGATGAAATTATTCACCACCACGGTCAGATTCTCAGGGTTGGTCCCAATAACACTTGGAGGAACTGTGGAGAGAAAAATACATTAATAGAATCTATCACTGCATCAGCAAAGGATTTTCCACAAGATCTTGATCTGCTACAATAAAGCTGAATTGCTGCACTTTGCCAAAGGGCCAGGTTGCAAAAATCTCTCACACCCTATGAAATGATGAAAGGATCCACTGCTTTTTGGATCCATCTAAAAATACAACTGAAATTAATGTAATGGTCACTCCTGTTCCTGTACTTCACAACAATGTCAATTATTTCATCTGCAGTCCCTCTGTGCTGGAGGCTTGGGAGGGCTAATGAACCTACACAAGATCCTGACTAGGCACTGCCACTTTTCCAACATGGACATTTGCTGTGTGAGGCAGGACAGAGCAAATTCCCACTGTCAGGATATGTAAGATGATTAACACTTCTCCCTGATTCTGTTCTCTCTGGAACAGTCCATTTTCCACCTAGAGAGACCCCAAATGTACTCCCCCCAAAACAATTCAGAGTTGCTCTGTCAACCAGACAAACCTGTTGCTTAGCAGTAAGCTAAGCACTGGAAAATCCTGGCATGCAGCATTGCTCCAAGGGGTGCATTCCTTAGGCTTACAAGTCCCAGAATTTTTAAATCAAGAATAGTTTGACATGTGACCTTTCTACAAGAACAATTTAGAATGAAAGAACTGTAAATCTCTTCCTTTTAATAATCCCCAAGCTCTAGTTGCCATGTTTTTACAGTGGGGATATATAAAACACTTAAGAGGAAAGCAAAAGCATATTCTTGGCTTTACTGGGTGGAAAATCATTCCAAAGAACACATAGAATCCTGCTCTTCAAAGACAGAAATGTTGAAGTACTTTGGCCCATCTCCCCCTGAAATGCTCCAGCTGTTTGCAGTCACTTGAGTGACACAAACCAGTCATTAAGGGAAGTTTATGGCTCCTCTGGGCACTGCACAAACAAGAGCAGTCCATCTAAATGGGGAATTCAGTCCATATTTTTCAGCCTGGAATAACTGAAGAATATTTCCCTGATAAAGAGGATAAAATGGTTCACTAGAGCAAGTGGAGAATTCTGATCTGATGACATTTGATAGTTATTTATATTTATTTACTTTTACAGTTCCTTTTCCACAGATGTGATTATTGGCAGTGGCTAATTTAATGTACAGGGCCAAATCTTAGCTGTCTTTAATGAAATTTGTTTAAATTGTGTCAGTGGTTGATTTCAATTTCTGCAGCAAAAAACATCCACAAACGTACCACAGGTAATCTGCATATGCAAATGGATCCCTACATGCATGAAGACACAATCAGCATGAAAATTACCTATTATTTCCCCACCATTTCAAATCTGGGTGCTTATTTTATGTTTCAAAAGGTGTTATATTCATTTTATTACTCACCTTGGAGACCAGAATTGAATTTTTCAATTTAATAAACAGCATCATCTTTAGTGTTTTATTTAAATTCACTAGAGCAGTTCTTTTAGAAACACATAATAATGCTGGGAAATAGCCTTTTTTTTTGACATTGAAAATACACAGATCCTGCTGCTTACTGATAATGCATTTTCCTTAGTGCTTCACCCTGTGTGGTCTTTTCTCAAACAGCTACACTCTAATTTTTCAAATTAAACTGCATTAAGAAAAATAGACCTAAGCTGGTAATACTGTTGTGTTAGAATTGAAACTTCATGCAAATATTTCTTTTAAGAGAATAATATTTAGCCATGATCACTAAAACCAAATATTTTTAAAACAGAAGTTTTAAATTTAAACACAAATGTCAGGAAAAGTGAAATAATTTGATTTAAAATCAGAACTCACACATCAGGAAATCTGGCCAGACTCCATTGTCTGTCCAGAAAATAACTTCTCAGAGAACAACTCCAGGGCAAATTCTTCCCATGACAACACTATTTTTGGCTAAATGCATTGCTGAGTAGCAAAAAATGCTATAAATCTGTGCCATGTAGTAGGTAAATTTGCTGCACGTGTGACAGAGGAAAAAATGCAATTATTCTGTGTGCAATAAGCTGACTCCTCACATTCCTGGGATGCTGGTACTGTCTTTAGGTGGGAGAAAGGACAGCCCTTGTTTTCTATCAGATAAAGCAGAAAAAAAATGTAGCTGCCACTATTCCTTGTCAGGTTGAAACATGGAATGGTGCAGAATTGGTGGGAATGATGCTTCTTTTCTCTTCTGGATGGAAAGCTGAAAGTGGGCAGAAAAGGAAGGGGAAGTTTGGGTTTACTCTGAAACATTAATTAGAGATGTCTTGATTTTCTGAAGTTACCAGGAGAGGGAAGGGAAGATAGTGGAGACTTCTATGAAAAATGTCTTCATTGTATTTGCCTTCTGATGCTTAAAGCCAACATTTATTTTAATCCTGTTTTAACTCCACAAGAAAACCAAAAACAGAGAACAGAAAGGAACCTCAAATGGCACATTTCTAAAAACCAAGCTTTTACAAGCTGTGTGTCTTTGTTCAATGCTTTCTATCATTAATTTCTTTGAAAAAAATGTTTTTTCTGAATGTATTAGAACAGGCTATAATCCAACCTGCTTATAATTCATGATTCCAGGGTTCAGCAACCCCAACTGGGTGAACACAGCCACCACACCAGGGTCCCTCAGCAATGATTCCCACCTTTCTGGAACACGTGTGAGGAGCTAAAGCCACGTGGTATCAAGAGCCATATGTTGTCAAGGTACTTTAAACTGATATTTGAGTTCTGCTCTGTCAGAATCTCCAGCAGTGGGAGTGAGCTCACATGAATGAAGCTGAGGGGGTCTGAGCACTCTGCTAAAAATAACACATCCAAGCTGAACCAGCATATGACAGAAGACAGAAATTATGGATGATGGTACTTACCATGAACATTGAGGTTAAAATACTTCTTGGCACTTCCAGCTATGTTTTCTGCAATGCAGACATATCTGCCAGTATCTGTTATTTGGGAATTCAAAATCTAAAGAAAAAAAGACAAAATATGGCTTTGGAGCTAATACATAGACAACTCACTGCCAAAGAAGCAGGTGGAGAGGATTAAGCCCAGCTCTCTGCTTTCATAGTTTTATTCAATTTCATTCATTAGTGGGAAGTTCTTCAGAATACACTATTTTCTCAAAGGAAATCAATATTTAAAAGCAAGTGATTTCAACTGATGTGGCTCATAGCATGATCCCACAAATGGCTGGATCTGAGGAACTACAAGGGAGTGAGAAGCAGCAGGTGAGGACAGGAACAAAGGACAAAAACTCCTTCTGTTTGCAGCACATTGTAGGAGAGAGAAAATACTTCCTACTCAGCAAACCAGACAGTTTTTTGTTGCCAAAACCCAGTTTCTCCACTGTGAAAAAGGTTATACTACCTGTAACCTCCTTCCATTGGACAGAAATGTGTGTTTGTCATCCTCTTCCAGGAGCTGGCCATCCTTCTGCCAGGTGATCCTTGGGGAAGGGCTCCCACTGGGAATGCAGTCCATGGCTGCCTCCTTGCCCACCAGCACAGTCACCTCCTCAGGCAGGTCCCCGTCAGCCCCAGGGATGGATGGGGGAGCTGCAGGGAGCAAAGGTGAGGAGAACACTCACTCAGCACCTCTCAGGTGGTTGTGAGATTAGACTGGGCTTGCAGGAGGAAGGAGTGAAACCTCCAGTGAATCCAGTGAAAGATAAAGCCATCCCATGAGTAGTGCAGCTGGAACAACTCAGCATAACTCCAGGGACTGCAGCACAACTACACTTATTCATAGCACAGAGGTGAAAATCCATCTTTCAGTTATTCCACTGTGTTCTTTGCCATCAAAATAATAGATGATTTCCTAGACAAGACCCTTTTGCAACAATAAATCAGTATTTGCAGTGGCATAACACCTCCATAGAGGCAAAGAAGTGTTTCCCAAGGCTAAAACGTTGAGTAGATTAACAGACACAAAAGGTCATCCAAATGGTTGTGCAGGCATTCATTAACCTAAGTCCTCAGTTCCCTTCAGGCTGCAGGTATTGTGGAAAATGATGGGCAAAATAAAGAAAGAGAGAAAAGTCTTGGTCACAGTTCTCAATGGAAAGCTAAAGACAAAACAAGAGATACCAAGATAAAACCTGGATTTTTATCTATGCTTTTGTTTCTGGTGAATGGTGAGAGCTGTAACACAACTGAGTTCCTGCAATGTTGGAATCCAGAATGCAGAGAATATTTCTCTGCATGTTTTAAAGGATCCAAACCCTCTGACAAATCCTGCTTTTAACCTTTGATCATAGAAAGGGCTTCCTGGGCTTTGGGATGAGACAGAATTTTCAAGACTGTAAATTAGTACATAATATGTAATTTATCACAGGGTGAGAGATGCAGATTTTTGGGTTTGTTAGAATGGTAAGGAGATGGAGAAAAGATAGAGGATCCTTGTCATTTTTTAGGCTTCTTCCTCCTTCTTC
The DNA here is from genome assembly GCA_013397245.1 of Thryothorus ludovicianus. NCBI lineage: Eukaryota > Metazoa > Chordata > Aves > Passeriformes > Certhiidae > Thryothorus > Thryothorus ludovicianus. The sequence goes on along the minus strand of VZTB01017967.1, from coordinate 468,297 downwards.
ATCTATTCCATATTCTGCAGTGTTTGGGTCACAGGGTGATTGGTCAGAATTTGCAGTATCATGTTACANTTATCTTTAAGAGAACCTTGACTCTGTGTGTTTGGGGCTCTTTGGTGTCTTTTCTCCCTCACACCAGGCTGGTGTAAAGCTGAGTGTGCAGAAATTGCTGATAAGGAAAGAATGAACAACCTGGAGAATGAGTACAACTAAGAGCCCAGCTCATTTTTCACTTAACAAGAACTTAAAGGACAAGCCTCTTCTGTCAGGAGAGAGACATGGGGGTGTAATAGAATCCCCACACTGCAATAACAACCTACACACACGGAGCTAAGAACACCAACACTGTTCACACAACTGCGCACAGCCGCACGACTCTAGCACCCTGAACACGCCAACATCGCCCTTCACAAACAAACACCAAGAGCACCAGTGACTCCTGGGCTAGGCAGGCTGGTTATTCTGGCAGCCAGAGGGGAAGGGAAGCTCACAGAGCACTCGGACGTCGTAGTGGATGGAGTCCTGCCCCGCCTCGTTGACCGCCACGCACGCGTATCTGCCGGCATCCGCCGCGCGGGCCCGCGCCACCTGCAGCACGCGGCCTCCTGCAAACAAAAGCCCAAGGCAGCATCAAGCACTCCCCTTCATCTCCACACCACATCCCACCAGAGACCCGAGCGAGGAGATTTATGAACGGTCAGCATTTGGTCTGAATTATAAGTAGCTAAAGGTTTTTATTTCCTGGCTACTTTTTCTACAGGCGGATAGTTGGAGTACAGCCACGCTCGTATTGGAATGTTAGAAAAGAGCAATTAATTCCACATAAAGGAACAACATGCTGCAGCAATATGCAGCCAGGCACTACTCTTCCATCAAAATTACAAATATTTCTCAGTAAGATGGCACAGAACTAGTAGGCAAAAGGAAATATAAGCACAGAATATTCCATTCCAAATTGAAAAGATTCACCTCTGAGGCTTAGGGGTACTTTTCACTCTATTCTTCAGAAAAGCATAGCCATATAAATATCTTCAGAAGGAGAGGAAATCTTAGGAATACACTTGGGACTATGTGTCATAGTTCTCTCAAGAGATGAACAAGATGGACAAGCAGGTGTTCCCCTTTTACCACTGCCCTTCTTTAAACACCCCAAACCATCTCTGCACAGCAACACTCATGGCTGTAGGCAGCTCTTTCCCTTCCCCACCAGCTTAAGTAGGAGATCATGGCCATTTTTCTGCTGCAAACATGCTTTCTATGCCTCACCCCTTGGCTAAGAGGCTCTTCTACTCCAATTATCTTTTTGTCAAAGCAAATTTAATAAGGAAATAAATCAGGAACACATCAGAGAGAAGTTTCATGGGAATACAGCTAGAAAGCAAGACTGAGAGCATGGCTCAGCTGGTCCCTGACACAGATGTGTTAACTTTGGTTAAGCTTCTTTTCTCCAGGCTGAACAATCCCAACTCTCCCAGCCTTTCCTCCCAGGAGAGAGGCTCCATCCCTCTGATCACCTCAGCGCAGGGCCAGAGAGTGAACACTCACCTGGCAGGATGAGCACTCTGTCACTCGAGCTCAGGGGATGCCCATCCTTAAACCACGTGAGCACAGGGGGAGGAACAGCATTGGTCTCACAGTACAGGGAGAGGGGGTTGTTGACAATCACATCTTTACTTTCTCCACCTCTTTCTCCATCCACCATGTTCCCAGCTTCCCATTCCCTGTAAGGCTTTTGGAAGCTAGGAGGAACTACAAAAAAAGAAGAGGAAAAACGTTAGCATTTTGCAGCAGAAAGAGTTGGTTTAAAAGTCAAGAAACAAGAAGGTATTGTAAAATTCAATAGCAGTAAAAAAAAAATTAAGTGTATTAAATCAACTCCTCCCTCTGCTTTAAGTTACCCAGGAAAACTCTAGTTCTTCCAGAACGAACAATTGAGCAATTTACTGAGTATTTTTTGAAGACTAATAAATAACAGTGTAAGATGACCTGGTAACAAATACAGAGGGTATTCATCAACAAAAACACTTAAACAATGAGGTATCTGGTTTCACTCAAGCTCTCATTTTGTCTAAATTTTCAGAAATTACTCATGATTGCTTCCTTGTATTTACACACAGTAGGCCAATAGGATGCTTATGCCTGGGGCCTCTAAATACTACTCAAAACAGAAAAATACAGTATGTCTTAATTCAAAACAAATTAAAATTTTTCATGGCATTTAGAGGAAGATAAGAGTTGCTAATGTCATTGCACTGATTTAAAAAACACAATATATAAAAGAATGATCAAATACTACACACCAGCAATGGGCAAAATATCCCTGAAATCAAAGCCACACAAAAGCAATGGGTTTGACCACACAAGGGTAAAGCATCTAAAATTATTAATTCCAACAGCCCAGAATACTTGAAAAGCAGGCTACCAGGAGAGTTTTATTACCCTTTTACCTTGTATATTTACATCAAATTCCAGCTCATCCTCCCCAGCAATGTTGGAGGCCAGACAGGTGTAGCGCCCCGTGTCTGACACCTGGGCCTCCTTGATGTGCAGGGTGTGGCCACTGCCCTGGATCAGGACATGCTCATCTGCCTGCAGTGGCTGCAATGTCAATTCAAATGAGAATTAATACTCAGCAAAGAACATGCTAGAAATAGCCAGATTTATGGTAGCAATATGAGTAAACTCAATCAAGCTCCAAGCTCCTGGAGACAATTTTATTTTCACGGTAGTCAGAAATTCTGCATCTTCATCTTTCTGTTTGTGGTGGTTGGTCTCCTCAATAATGTGATTTTCCATCAATCCTAGCCCCAGGATGCTGTTGAGAGGAGCACTGCCATCCTCATCAGGCCAGGGTTCTTGTGACAATGGATCCAATCAGGCTGATCCAATCCCTGAACTCACAGGCCAAGTTTCCAATACATGAAAAACTCCCAGCTCCCTGTGAGGCAAGCAAATGGATCTAACCCATCCTACAGATCTGCTGACCAGCAAGGACACAGTTTGAACATGGAATGCACAGAGCAGCAGCACAGAGAGACCCAGGATTAGATATTCCTGTGCCTGAATGTGGCTCACAGGTGACAGCAGAGGTTGCAGTGACACAGCCTGGGTGTCCAGAATCAACATCAGCAGCCTGGTCTAGTGGGAGGTGTCCCTGCCCATGGCAGAGGTGGAACTGGATGGGCTTTGAGGTCACTTTCAACCCAAATCATGCCATCATTCCATGCTTCCATGATTAGGGAGTCAGCACTGAACTCCTTGCCTGCAGGGGACAATTTATTCAGTCCATGAACAGGAGTGAGAGCCTTTCACCCAGAGCACCCTAAGCAGCAGCAGCTGCTGTGCCACTGACAGTCAGGTGTGCACAGCCACTGCCTTTGGGGATCTCTTAACTCCCCAAATTGAGCAATACAGCCAGGACTCCCAGGGATCCCAGAATAGCAGGGCACACTTGAAACAGCCAGAGGGTGCTCATCCAGGTTATTCCCACATGCTTGTTAAATCAAGGAAGAGCTGTTCCACGATGAGTGCCCTACCAAGAAAGGCTCAAGCTAGATATTATACCCTCCTTTCTTACAGAAAGTTCCTTTTTTATTCATCCCCTGTGCTGTATTTCAGTGTGTCCCCATGGCCCTGCCCTTCCCAAGCTCTCCAGACTCACGAAGCGCTGTGTGTGGCAGGACTTGCTCCTCACCCCCTCAGAGCAGCCAGATGCTCTTGTGGCTTTGTGAGCTCTGCCAGGACCAAGGGGGAGGCTCTGCAACTTCTGCAAGGGCAGCACTTGAGGGAACCATCTGTAACAGAGCCTCTGGGGACTCTGCACAACAGCCACGGGCCCTGTGGTCACGCTGTGGGATGTAACTGTGAGGAGGGCACTCCTCTCACAGCACAGGCCAGGAAACTCCAGCCCCGGTGTCTCAGGCTCTGCCAGGCACCCACCAAAAGCCAGGATGTCCATTTGTAGAGGTCTGGGTGCCAGCAAACACCCCAAACTGCTGGGCAGTGATCCTGCCAGCAGCAGGGAGTGAGGGTGGCTCCTGCTGCCCTGCATGGATGCCACTTCCAGGCACAGGGAACACACAGCTGGCCCTGTAGCACAGGGAACACACAGCTGCCCCTGTAGCACAGGGAACACACACAGCTGCTCCTGTAGCACAGGGAACACACAGCTGGCCCTGTAGCACAGGGAACACACANGCTCTGCCAGGACCAAGGGGGAGGCTCTGCAACTTCTGCAAGGGCAGCACTTGAGGGAACCATCTGTAACAGGGCCTTTGGGGACTCTGCACAACAGCCACAGGCCCTGTGGTGACACCGTGGGATGTAACTGTGAGGAGGGCACTCCTCTCACAGCACAGGCCTGGAAACTCCAGCCCCGGTGTCTCAGGCACTGCCAGGCACCCACCAAAATGTCCATTTGTAGAGGTCTGGGTGCCAGCAAACACCCCAAACTGCTGGGCAGTGATCCTGCCAGCAGCAGGGAGTGAGGGTGGCTCCTGCTGCCCTGCATGGATGCCACTTCCAGGCACAGGGAACACACAGCTGCCCCTGTAGCACAGAGAACACACAGCTGCTCCTGTAGCACAGGGAACACACAGCTGCCCCTGTAGCACAGGGAACACACAGCTGCTCCTGTAGCACAGGGAACACACAGCTGCTCCTGTAGCACAGGGAACACACAGCTGCCCCTGTAGCACAGGGAACACACAGCTGCCCCTGTAGCACACCCCCTCAGAGGAAGGAACTGAGATTGTGACTGGCCTGTCCATCCTTGTACCAGCTGATGGCAGCAGCAGGAATTGCATGAGCTTCACACTCCAGGGTCAGGCTGTGGTTCACTTTGATCTTCACCTCCTTGGGGGACAGCCCTGTCCCTGAGACATCCCCTTTGGCAATGGTGGGTGGAACTGCACACGGACAAAGGCAGAGAGGGGAGAGACTGTCATGGCTCACTGGCTGCTGCAGTTTCAACACTAACTGCAAAAAGGGAGATCCCAGATGACAACCTCCAGGAAAGCAAGTGCACTGCTCCAATAAACTGCCTCTTGCCCACAGGCAAATTATTACTTTTATACATACATATATATATGAATATGTATATATGTATGTATTTTCAGCCATTTTTAGTACAGTTATTATGTAGGTGTTTAATACTTTTAAACATGCAGGTTTTTAAACATGCAAACCCAACTACAGCCCTACTTAACTACAGCACTTCATTATTAAATGCCTGGCTTCAGTTCTAGAAAGTTCAGGGTACTGTAGTCATTGAAGGGCATTTTAATGGAAATTAATATTCCCAGAAACATATGTTTGATCACAAGTCCATGCTCAGAGTAGTTGGTCAAAACTCAACATTTCCACTGAAATCCCAGTGTTGCAAAATATTGTTTTTTTCTGAATCAGAAGGAAAATAGAATGTTTCAAAATTCTTCAGCTACCCCCCAGCTTGTTTTCATAATATTTCTGAAATCATGTAAAATGCTTTCAGAGCATTTTCTACTCTTTTTTCNTTCTCTGCTCAGGAGATTCTCTGCTCACATCTCCTGTTGTGCTGCACTCATGTGACTGGAAAATCAGCACCAAAAGAAGCATTTCAGAAGAAACTGGAGTTCAATGTTTCTTAAATGTCCTCCCCTGGGTGATATAAAGGCTTTTAGTGCAACTGCAGCATTTCAAAGGTTGCAACAATCAACTTTTCTGGTGTCTTTCCCCAGCAATGCCAGGAGCTAATGCAGATGTTTGCAAAGCAAAGCCCTTAATGGCAAATCCTGAATTCAGCAGGACAGACAACACTGCAATGGAGAAAATGAACAAAGCAAACTGAAATTTCAAAAACTGAAAGCATTGCCATACTGTAGACTTTCACTTCATAGTGCCTCAGAGTCTCCCCAGCCTCATTGGTGGCTATGCAGGTGTATCTTCCAGCGCTGTCCTGCTGGGCATTCAGGATCTGCAGGGTCCTCCCACCTGCCAAGGACACCAACCTTTAATAGCACTCACACGTACATATAAAACTCATACTCTTGCTTCCCAGTTATTTAAATAATTCCTTTGGTCCAAAATCTGTCCTTTGAAGAGCAGAAAATCTGACTGCTTGCTACCATGAGTAACAAAGGAGTGCATGATTCATGGCAGTGCTGTAGATCACAACTCCTGTTGCTTATATGGATTCTTGGGAAATTTGTTAACAAACTTCATCAAGAAAGTTGTGCAGGGAATTTCTTGAAGATATTTAGCCAGGACTCATTCTTTCTCTGAACACTTGCAGTTAACAAGGTAAGGTACTCATACATCCACAGTACTCCAGTGTTCCCTCTGAAGCTTGTTCCCATTTTTGACCTCCACAGGTACCAAGGAATAGTTACTAACTAAAAATGACAAACTACTAATGACCTAGAAAAATCCCACCTCATTCTCTTAATTTATTAATTTATATCTCTCTCCATCTAATTTCCACACTTAACTGCAAGTCATTTATACTCATCATTATGTGAATTTTTCCATCATTTTGCTTGACGGTACAAAAGGATAAATATATAATAAAACACAAAAACAATCAGTTAATTTTGAAGCACTTAAAAATATTGGAATGGGAAGTGCTAGAGAAGTACAAAGAATCCCAGAATGGTTTGAGTTGGAAGGAACTTAAAGCCCATTCATGGGCAGGGGCACCTTCCACTATCCCAGGTTACTCCAAGCCCCATCCAGTCTGGCCTTGGATACTTCCAGGGATGGGGCAGCCCCAGCTTCTCTGGGCACCATGTGCCAGTGCATTGCACTTAGGAGAAATATATTAAATATATCCTCTGATTTTCAAAGAAGTCTCAAACAGAAAAGAATGCAATAAAAGAATTAGGTGTTATTTGTCAATAAGGACAGAGTTTACCTGGCAGAATGCGGATGTTTCTGCTGGACTCTAAGGGATTCCCATCTTTCAGCCAGGTGATGGTGGCTGGGGGGTAGGAGTAAGCTTCACACACCAGCGAGGTGGGGCTGTTGAGGATAACGGTGACATCCTCCACATTCCCTTGGCTGTCTGCTCCCACAATGCTTGGAGCCACTGGGAACAACAAAATCAGTAACCACAGGGAAGAAAGCTCCTCTCCGCAAAGCCTATTTTCTGGTCCCTGTTCAGTCTAGGAATCTGGCTGCAGCCTCAGCTAGCTGGGAGGCAGTCCTACAAGGAGCACCAAAACCCAGACCCAGACAACACTCAGCTGGTTTTATGTTTTCTCCTGAAGTCAGCAGCGACCCCAAATCAGTGGAATTCATTCCCACCCGTGCCTTTGACAAACAGAGATCCCCATGAAGCCAGCCACCACTCCTCGATGATCCTGGAAGGAGGGATGAGCCTAGGAACAAGGCTGTGGAAAACAAACTCACCATTGTTTGCACTTTGTTATGCAATAACCCATATGAAAAAAAAAACACTAAATGAGAAGTGCAGATGGTTTCAGCTTTTCTGGAGAGATCATAATCTGAAATGCTCTTCAGATGCTCCTTCCTCAAATCACAATAAGCCAAAGTGCTGTCCTGCCCATTCCATAGGGATGATATTCTCTGAATGTTCCCTATGCTCCAGCTCTGCTGTCTAAAGCACAGCACTGCTGTTTCTATTAAACCACTATCACTTATCAATTACTAAGACATAAAATTCTAACCACAGGTAACCTGTGCACTGCTGTCAACGAAGCCCTGCAGAATTCCAAAGGGACTCTTTCCTCCCTGTTGGGAAGGATGGAACAGGGAAGCCCTGTAAATGTGATTGCCTCACGGAAGATTTTAAGAAGATAGAAACAGTGAGATTGAAATGAAGTGACATACCAAAACCCTAGTTGATGAATGCTTGAAAAGCTGGTATGTCCGGGTTGACTAATTCCCTTGTTTGATATGCAAAACCCTCTGGTTGGTGATAGGTATGTTAATGTAAGGATTCTTATTGGCTGTATGCAAATACTGTAGAATTTGTATGTTACAGGAGATTGGTTAGTGGAATTTAGAATATTCAACATAGAAAAAGATTTATTGCATTGTAACCAGAACTTAGCTCTCTTACTCTCTTCTCTTACCTCTCTTACCTCTCTTACCTCTTCTCCTCTCTTGCCTCTTACTCTTACCTCTTCTCTTCCCCTCTCTTTTCTTACTTTTCTTTTTACCTCTCTTGCTCCTGACCTTATCTGCTCCCATCTCCAGCCTTTTGTCCTCTCCCACCTAGGCCTTTTGTCCCTCAGCCTTTCCTCCTCCCCCACCTGGGCCAGCTCTGAGCTGCTGCAAACAGCTCTAAGCTGGGTCCAAGCTTACCCCCTACCTTTTGTAATAAAACTTAAGTTTTAGGATTCAGCTTATAGAGATCTCTCGTCTCCGTCTGCCGTCCTATTTTCACCCAGACATCATACATTATTCTACACCTCCCGAGCTGCCCTGCCAGAGGCAGCCCAGCTGCTCACCAAGCACGTTGAGGCTGTAGGTTTTGCTCCTGTCCCCAGCAGCGTTGGATGCCATGCAGGTGTAGCGGCCCGTGTCCAGGAGCTGTGCCTCGGAGATGCGCAGGGATCGCCCGCTGGACGCCACCCTGGCACTGCCAGCCTCGGCCAGGGCCTGCCCGTCCTTCAGCCACGTCACCCGCGGCACGGGGTTCCCTGGTGGAGCCAGGAGAATGGCAAATGTGAACACCTAGCATACACCAAGATCTCTGAGAAACAGCAAAACACAGTTTCAGCTGTGCTTTCACAAGGAGGGAATTTTGGAATAGGCATTCTGAGGTCTCGAGCTCCTGTAGTGATACACACCTCTGAAATTCCACAGGCCTTTGGAGAAGAAATGCCACAGCAACATCCCTCTTGGTTTATCTCATCCGACCTTTACAAGGAGTTCTTAAGTCCTGCTCTAAGCACCACAGTTAAATCTGAGATTTAACCACTCAGCTGAACTGAAATCCCATTAAAAACAGGCTGTGCAGCACTGTGGGAACCTGGGGGTGTCTCTGACTGCCCTGGAGGCTCAGAGACACAGGCACGAATCTCAGAGACCTTGGCACAGAGCCCAAGACACCTGTGGTTTGGATTCTAGCCCATGGAAACGACTCCCAGCTTTAAGTGAAGAATTACAAGTCACAAGTGTTTGAATAGAATAATAATTAGTTTGTCACTGGGTGAAAAAGTAGATTTTGGGTTTTTAGTATGGTGTGTAAGTAAGGACAAGATGGAGGATCCTTGTGGTTTGTAGGCTTCTGCCTCCTTGCTCACCTACTCCATGTTTCTGCTGTGATAGTAGCACTGTTACTAGTTTAGAGTAGCAACCGACTGTCTAACATAGATGACAGCTATTGGAAAATAACTGTAAATAATACTATTATTATTATTATTAAAATATTAATACTGCCCCAGGGGCGTAGAGTGTGCCTTGGACTGACCTTCCAGACAGACCTCAGCAGGTCAGAGAAAGAATGTTATAAATAAGGTAAAATAAACAACCTTGAAATCAGAGCCGAAGACTCTCAGCTCCTTCTTTGATCACGGCTGGGGAAAAAAAGACTTTTAATATCTCAGGAATATTTCTGCAGCACAGAAAACCCAACACAGCACCAGTACTGATCTGACAGTGGCTCTGATGAGCAAAGGCAAATCACAAACTGTTCTTTTACCTGTCACCTCACACGTCAGGGTAACTGCGTGCTTCTCTTTCACTTTCACATCTTCCAGTGCATTTTCCCCCACAATTCCTGGAGGCACTGCAACAGGCAAGGACAAAACATCAGCATGGATTCCTTGCAAGACTGAAATACAACAGGCTGCTTGATGCTGCTGCTAGGAGGGATGGGCCTGGGAACATGGGATTAGGAAAACAAACTCGCCAGTGTTTGTGTCTGGTTACACAGCAACTGCCATTAAAAAATGCCAAAAAAGCAAGAGCAATTCAACATATTCCCAACAAGTGGATGCTGGGCCACAGCTTATCAGTGTTCTCTGCAAATACAGCTAATTCCATATGGGAATGAACACACTACATAAGTCTAAAGGCACCTCACTGTTGTACAAATGACATTTCTCTAGGGAAGTAGAAGGTAAAACCCCTAAAATACCTATCCTACCCCCTCAAACAGACAACCCAAGGCAAGGAAACTCCTGCTTGGAGTATGGATGACATGGATGACACATTTCCAAATTATTCTGGTCAATTTGTGCTTTTGGATGAGGAGGGCAGATTATGAGTGTGCTGGGGAGTAGCTATGGTGGTTAAAAGCTGTGGTCAATTATTCCTTTCAAGGTAGAGGCATTTGTAGATCAGGCCAAAAGAAACTGGCACTACAAGTCCAAGTAGGCATGGAGTATAACAGGCTGAAAAGGAGACCTGTAGTTAATAGAAAGCAGCTCCATCTCCAGGAGATATAAGAAATTTTGTAACAAAAATGTTAGTGTAAGGAGCCAGATTTATGCTTTAATAATCCTGCAAATTGCTAACTTTCAGTCTAGATAGATCTAAGAAGAAAGGAATTAAAATACATATAGCAGCTTATTTGTGATCTAGCTCGTTGCTGGAAGCAAACATTTTATAAACGAAAGAATCATGGAAATATGCAGAATTCATTATCAACAGAGACAAGAATGTTACACCAGATTTTTGATAACCATGAAGGGTTCAAATGAGAGTGGAGGAAATAGATGGGGGAAACAAAACTTAAAATCATGAAGTTCAGGACTAAGTCAAGCCAGAAGTTACTACTATTCATAAACAAAGACAGCAAATCAACACTTTGACTCCAAAATAATATAGTAAGTCATCAACACATCTTAATTTCAAAAATATGGCAAAGCCACACCAAACTCTCTTCAAGTATGTAAATATTGTGCTTATTACACCAAGCTCTGCCTGCAAACTGCTGCACCTCCTACAATAGCCCAGAAAAACCCTGGCATGTCTGTGTACAGTTGCCACTGACAGTGACTGGTGAGGATTCAGTGCCACTGTCAGGCCCTATCCCAGTAACTTCCCTCTAGAAAGACAAAGAAATTACTGGGGGGAAGGAAGAGAAGTCTGAACAATGGAATTTTCCATTTGAAATCAGCTTCACTGAGCAAAGGAAAACAAAGACTATGAAATAGGGATTCCCAGAACCCTCAAGAACACCCTGCTACTGAACCCCTCCAAAGAAAACAGTCAGACAATGAATGCTTTCCAGTGTTTATCCATCTCTTCCATTCTACCACACCTACACTTCCATGAGCCCATCAAATAAACATGAACTGACTTGAATGGGAGTTGCCATTTACAGGCTGAATATGCCCCAAGTCAGCTGAGGGCAAGAAAAGATGAGGGTGCTCAGCACCTCAGAGAAAGGAAACTGAGAACAAATTTCAACACAAAAATGCTAAGAGAAAACCTGCACTGTGCCAGGCCTGAGAGTTATTGATAAAAATAACAGTTAATAAGCTGAAAATTTGTGTTTTCTGGGAAAAATACTTATTTACAAAACTAAGCAACGTGATAAAATAGTACACTAATGGTTCCAAACAGCATATAAAGAGTCTGCTGGACAACTCCTGGTCTAAGTACACCAGCAGGATCACTCCCTACCACATTGGTTTATATTTTTTGTCATACTAAAGGCTTTGCTGACTGAAGGTTTCCACTGTACTGGAGTAGGGATTGCTGATCCTGGGAAAGACTCTGGGGAAACTATGGAGCCCCTTACAGGGCCTCAATGGGCTCCAAAAAAACTGGAGAGGGATGCTGGATAAGAACCTAGAAAGACAGAACAAAGGGGAACAGCTTCCTACTGCCAGAGGGCAGGGATAGATGGGATATTGGGCAGGAATCCTTCCCTGTGAGGGTGGGAGGCTGAGGTACAGGTTGCCATCCCTGAAAGTACCCAAGGCCAGGCTGGACAGGGCTTGGAGTTACCTGGAATAGTGGTGTCCATGGGAGGTGGGGGGTAGAACAAGATGTGCTTTAAGGTCCCTTCCAACCTAAACCCTTCCAGGTTTCTATGATTCTATGTAGAAGCTTCTCTTTACAACCTGTCTGCGGTATCAAATTCACTTATTTTTTTCCCTAAGGATGTATATTNCTCTGCCACCCAGCAGCATCCCAGGGCACACACACACCCTGCCCTGCCACCCAGCACCACCCCAGGGCAGAGTTACACACCCTGCTCTGCCACTCAGCACCATCCCAGGGCAGGGCACACACACACCCTGCTCTGCCACCCAGCACTCCCCCAGGGCTGGACACACACCCCCTCCTCTGCCACCCAGCATCATTCCAGGGCTGGGCAGGGCACACACACCCTGCTCTGCCACCCAGCACCATCCCAGGGCACACACACCCTGCTCTGACACCCAGNGGTAGAACAAGATGTGCTTTAAGGTCCCTTCCAACCTAAACCCTTCCAGGTTTCTATGATTCTATGTAGAAGCTTCTCTTTACAACCTGATTTTCTGTCTGCGGTATCAAATTCACTTATTTTTTTCCCTAAGGATGTATATTTTGGCATGTAATTTTTTTAAATACCAGCCAAGTACACAGATTGCTCTCCCCCAAACCTGAGCAGGTACTCACCCAAGACAGAGAGGTGGAAGTCCTTCCTGGCCTCCCCTGCAGCGTTGGTCACCACACACGTGTAAAGTCCCTCATCTGCCACACTCGTGGGGCTGAGCCGCAGTGTCCTGCCCCCTGAGACAGCCAGAACAGCATCAGAGTCCTGCTCTGCCACCCAGCACCACCCCAGGGCACACACACCCTGCCCTGCCACCCAGCACCACCCAAGGGCAGAGTTACACACCCTGCCCTGCCACCCAGCACCACCCCAGGGCACACACACACCCTGCTCTGCCACCCAGCACCATCCCAGGGCACACACACCCTGCTCTGCCACCCAGCACCATCCTAGGGCAGGGCAGGACACACACACACCCTGCTCTGCCACCCAGCATCATCAGTGCCTCAGCCAGCAAGGTTTTCATTCACAAGAATGCTTTGCTATACTAATGAGTATTCAGGAAAATTATTAATGCCTCATCAGTGCTTTTTATGAGTGTACACACAAAAATAAGCTTATTTCTATAAACACCTTGTGGTATAAATACCCTTAAGGTACTTCCATATGTATAGATAAGGAATAAAATTTCACTTCTTCCTTCTTTATTATACCATCAATAATAATAATAACAGCTGATAATACCACTGGTCTACATGCAGTGGTTTAAAAGAACAGATTCTTCTTAACTCTGCAGTTGTCAAGCCACCTGTGCACAGACACATTTGTTGAAAAGGAAGATTGCAAGAATGTTTGACCAAAGATCAGGAATATCCCTGCTTTGCTATCACAGAGTAACTTCTCTTTCCTTGCTTTTTGGCAGAGGAACAGCAGAACAGACATCAGGGAGCATTTGAGTGTGAAGCCAAAGGTGGCAGCCAGCCTGCAGCTTTTCCCAGTTTCTGGTTAGCAGCTCTCCCATCAGCAACCATTCCCTAACCCACACCCCTCCTGCCCTGGGCAGCTCCTGCCTGTGACACAGCTCAGAAAGTGATGATCCTGGCCATGCCCTTGGAGGAACAAACTGCTGGACTGGTCACTGGATGTGCCTCTGCCCAAGGAATGCTGCTGGTGGGAGCACTGGGAGACTGAGGGAGGCTCAGATCTTCCAGCCTCGTGCCTCCCTGATCCCTTCTCCCATCCACCCCTGCACAAGGGCAAAACAAAGCAGAAACCTGCCTGCAGGAGACTGTGACCTTCCCTGGCATCACACACCAGAGCACACCCAGCCCTCCAGTGCTGAGGCAGGACAGATTTTTGGCTAAACAAAAGCTCTTCTCCTTCCTAAAGCCCATATGCAGCTTAGGGCACGGGCTGCATGGGAAACAGGTGGGGTACAGTGGATTTTTTTTCTTTTTCCTAGAAGATTTGCAGGAAGGACCATCAAAAGCAAACATCAGTATCTGTTGACAATGCTCTCAAGTACTGGGTGGGGTTGTTGGGGTGTCTTGTGCAGGGCCAGGAGCTGGACTGGATGATCCTTGTGGGTCTCTTCCAGCTCAGGATATTCTGTGATTCCATGATCTGAATTAACTGACTAAAAGCTGCCAGCAGTGTGTCCACACACTGAAATTATCTACAATGCCAAGTATGCTTTCAATTAACAGAACCAAAATCTTCCTTTGGCAAAGTATTTAACTCCAAAATTAGAGGAGGATATTTTTTGTTGTTGTTGTTCTTTTATAGCTGTACAAGCACAAATAAAGCTCCAAGTGCCATGCTGGCTACAGTTCACCACCACAACGTGTAGCAAAATTTGGAGGAAAACAAAGCCCTGAGCCCTGGCATGTTTCCCCTCCCACACAGCCAACATCCAGAGACAATAAACATCTTTTTGTCTTTCCCTTCCTGACTTTCAATCCAGGAGGTGAGATTAGTGTGGGTGTAGAAAGCAGCAGGCAGGACAGAAACAATCAAGCCCAGAAGCTCAGATTTTTGTTGATGGCAGCTTGACACAGGGGGGAATGCAGAGCAGCTCCCAGAGCCAGGTTCATACTGGGAAATAATCACACACCCACTCCTTTTTCCACACACCATATGCAAAAATGGGAAAGCAGAGGACAGGACTATCTCTAACATTAAAAGCTGCACTCATTAAAACATCCTGAAGCTTGTCAGCTTCAAATGCAGTCTTAGCTGAGCTCTTAAACACATTCCAGCTTTTCAGCTGTCTGACAGTTTTCTTACACTCATGATGCAGGCTTTGCATGGTGACTATCACAAAGTATTAGAAACTCCATCAAAACTTATTGTCATGAGATTTCTACTTGCCATTGGCAAAGTCAAGGTTAAAGAAACAACACAGCCAGAAATGCTTTTACATGCCTCACCACTGAGGCTCCCTTTGGTTTCATATACAGACCCACAGAAATTAAAGATGTGCTTTGGTTTTTGTCATTTGTTCTTTTAAAGATTTTTCTTCTTTAAATGGTAAAACAACTGTGAAGAGGAAGAGGTGGAGAAAAATAAATAGGAGAGCTAATGAAGTTAATTTCTGGGCACGACAAAGTGAGATGTTGCCATCTGCCCTCCAGCTTTTGTACCTGAGAGGATTCGCACCGAGCTGTTCAAGGTGATGGGCAACCCATTCTTGAGCCACGTTATTGCTGGCAGGGGGATTCCTGAGGCTTCACAAACCAGGGAGATGGGATTCTTCTCCACAGTGCTGATGTTTTCAGGCAGCTGCAGGTGACCATCAATACTTGGGGGAACTACAACAAAGAGTAAGGAAGAGTCATACTTCAGAGCAAATACACATTCATTTTGCTCATAGAAGGTTGTGTAACCCAAATATTAGTTTACTGAGGGTGAGTTGCAGGGTGGTCTTGGTTAAACCTTAATTTCTCTCTCCAAAACCAGACTATTCTCCACCATGCCACTCACCCCAATATCATGTAAAATTGTATCATATCCTGGTTATCTTGGGCAATGAAGCAGCTCGGAGTAGACTGATATTAACAGAAAGAAGGCTACAATTTTAAAACATTCAGGAGTTATAAACTTGGATTTGGGCTTTCCACTGCAACTGAAGCAGCATCCCCTGCAGCAGATCCAGGAGGTGCACTGAGCTCCACACCATTGCCTGTGTGAGTTTCCCCGTGCCCCAGCTGGCCCCACTCACCGTGGACAGTGAGGTCGTATTTCCTGTCGGCCAGGCCGGCGGCGTTGGTGGCCACGCAGACGTAGCGGCCAGTGTGGGACACCCGGGCACGCTCCAGCCGCAGGACACGGCCCCCAGCCAGCACTGCCACCTCCCTGCCACTGCCCAGAGCCCGCCCGTCCTTCAGCCACACCACTGCTGGCTCGGGAATGCCCTGAGCCTGGCACTCCAGGGACACTTGGCTTCCCTGGCTGACAATGACCTCCGACGGGTGGGGACCACTGCCGGGTATAGTCGGGCGAGCTAGGGAAGAACAAGGGACACAGTCAACTGGAAGCTGCACTTCAGAATCTTCACCTGATGCTGACTCAATTTTCTAGAGCAGCAAGGCAAGTCAAAGGTAAATCAACTCCTTTCCCCCTCTCCCACGGTATAAAGTAAAAATGTTTTTTAAAATGTTAACTTACGGGCAATTTTTAAAAGATCAACAACTGAAAAAATGAAATTAAAGACTACCCCAGCACTGTCAATCCCTAGAAATTTTGGAAGATTTTCTTCTCTGTGGGATTGTTTAAAAACACCTCCTCTTATTCCTAACAAAAATACAGTAAAGTCTAAGGGAATGAAGTTTGGGGAGTTGTCATCACTGCTGCAGCTTGAGGACAAGACTAAAGGGGTTACATCTATGGATTGTGCACTTTCAACAGGGATATGCCGTGTCTTGGTCAAGCTACATGTCCAAACTGCCAAAATTTTAATGACATTACACTCTCCTTGAGCTACCTCTAAATTGTCCTGCAGCCAGCACTCCAGCTCTGGAGACTCCTGCAGCTCAACATCACTGCCTGGCTCACACTCCCAAAACATTACTGCAGAACTGGCAAACTGTGATCAGAGTTTTCCTGGCACTTACTGTACACTTGCAGGCTGTACTCTTTGGTGGCACTCCCAGCCACGTTTGAAGCAATACAGGTGTAAGATGCAGCATCAGACCTGTCAGCAACTGCAACCTGGAGCTGTCTGCCCCCAGACAGAACCCGCACCCTGCCCGAGGGCTCCGGCACCACAGGAGAGCCTGCAAGAGACCTTCTGTCACATAAAACCACACAAGTGGCCAGGAGCAAATGCAAATCACGTGGTGTGAAGCCCGCTGCCCATTTTAAAAGTAACTGTCAGAGTTTTACCAGAGAACAGGAATTTGGCACAAGCAGATCCTGAGGACTTTCTGTATTAATCACTGGCTTCATGGGATATCCTGAGCTAAAGCACACTGGCTGTGCCTCACATCCATCCAGAGTTTGGAACACCTCCACTGAGCAGAAAGCTCAGCACTTGCAGTAAAATGTGACTCATTTTTCAGTGTATAATTGTCTCACCCAGCACAGCGAGCGCTTAGAAATGTATAATTTAGGTTTCACACCACCTGTGTGTCA
The DNA here is from genome assembly GCA_013397245.1 of Thryothorus ludovicianus. Lineage (NCBI taxonomy): Eukaryota > Metazoa > Chordata > Aves > Passeriformes > Certhiidae > Thryothorus > Thryothorus ludovicianus. The sequence goes on along the minus strand of VZTB01017967.1, from coordinate 451,229 downwards.
CAGGCTTCTTCTCAGGAAATCCTCAGCAAACTCCCACTGCATTCTCTGAGCAGATTCTTCAGTCTTGGGAGACTTCAGATTATCCACATTCATCTTTCCAAACTGCAGGGAGACTTTGTGACAGGAGGAATGCACCTGCCAGGGATACTTCTAACAAGCTTCATCTTCATTTCCCTCCTGGGCACTTAAAGTCCTCTCTACAAAGTGCACCAAATGTCAAACATGATGAAAAATATACTCCTCTTCCTTTCTAACTACTTTTCAAGACTTTCTAGCAAGTTTAAGTCTCCTTCCTGCCATTAAGTGCACACACATTAGCCTTGCAGTGCATTTACATACAGTCATACAAGGCCTTTCACGTTCCAAGAGATAGGGTTTAAAAAGAAATTCCTGTTCTCTGAAAATGTTGTGCATAGGAAAAAGTGTTCTGTAATTAAAACCTGCTCTTTCCATGAGCCAAAATTAATTCAAGTAAGTACATACCATATTAAATTGTGCTGCTTAGAAAAACACAAATATAAGTAAGATTGATTAATAACACAGGGATTATCACACAGGAAGAGTAAATTATCTTATTTTGTCCTATATTCTCTCTCCAACAGTGTCAATGCTTAAAAGAAGGTGCTGAAAACAGCTGGCTTTGCCAATTCCTGAAGAGCTGTTTGGTGATGTAACTTTAACCCCTAAAGCAAAAGGTGTGCAGACTGCTCTTGAACAAGGTGGGATGAGAGAAAGGGTTTGGTGAATCCCCAAAGCAATTACTACAACTACATGAATCTTCACCACCTGGCAGGATGCCATGGCTGCAGATTCAAAACCAGCTCAGAGAATCTGTGTTTTGGAGTGGATCATAGGGCAGAAACTCAGCTCCACAACACCAAGGGACTCACAGTTACCCTGGCCCTGCCATCTGGGAGCCACAAACAAGTCTTACAGTCCCAGAATGGCTTGAGTTGGAAGGGACCTTAAAGATCATCTCATTCCAACTCTCTGCCAAGGGTCCAGATACCTTCCACTTGCTCAAAGGACATCTACCCTGGTCTGGAACACTTCCAGGGATGGGGCACTGCTTCTCTTGCACCTTTAGGAACACCTAATCCAAGCAGAGACAGAGAGAATGGAATAATCTACTCCTGGAGTTCACTTTACTCAATGTCAGGACTGTGCAGACATCTGCACATTTGAGCTCCTCAGAACACACCATCCAAAATGTACACAAGATGAAAAGAAAACCCAGCAGGTCAGAATTGTCCCATTTGCTTTATAAAACAGACCACTGGCACTTACTCACCATTCTTTTTCCAGGTGAGACTGGGTGGTGGGATGCCACTGGACTCACAGATCAGGTTAATCAAGCTCCCTTCAGTGACTGTCAGCTGAGAGCTGTCCTCTGAGCCAGAAATACTTGGTGACACTGCAAAGAAAACCCAAATAAGTGCAGTCTTTGAAACAACACATTATCAGCCAGCAGTAAACCCCTTATGCAAATCTCTCCCATTTAGCTCTGAAGCAATGATAAGGATTGTCTCCTCAATGTTAAACAGGCCCTAGGCAGGGAACAACACACTTGGGAATGACTGCATCCATCCTTCTTGCTGCATGCACAGGCTTTATCTTGGGCTGCCTTTAATAGACTTCACTGGTTTAGGGAACTTTGCCAAGTGACTCCAATTCTAAGAGCCTGCCTCATTCATGGCCTCAGCTAATAAGCCCACAGAGATCATCATCAGTGATTTTAAAATTCAGCCTACATTTTTCCTGTTTTTATTATTCAGCACTAGAAAGTTTGTAGAGCAAATAAAGCCAGGTAAGGCAGTTTTTATTTATCTAAATTTCCAATGCTTCAGAATTTCAACAAGTGGAAAGTTGGTATGTTACTTAAATGGCATTAAAGCTATGGATCCAAACCCAGGTATTTACCATAGAATCATAGATTACAGAATGGTGTGGGTTGGGAGGGACCTTAAAGATCATCTTGTTCCAGCCCCCTGCCATGAGAAGGGAGGCACTCACTAGTTATAGCTCTAAGTATTCTCATTCCTGCAAGGTCCACAAAGGCCTGTGGAGTAACTGGTGTTAATTTAAAACTAAATTAAAGCAATCTGAAAAATGTGTGCACTGTCTTGAGCCTGTTCAAGCACAGCAAATACAACATCTCCTTGCACGAGCCTCAGCAACCAAGCATTGATGAACTACAGAGGATTTCTCTGTCTCACATCATAATTCAGCTCTAAGCTTCATTCTCATTTCTGGAATAAGCTTCATAAATCTTACCCCAAATATTGACATTATAGTTCTTCTCAGTTTTCCCAGCAACATTTGTCGCTTCACAAGTGTAGCGTCCGGCGTCCTGCACTTGAGCTCCTTCAATCTGGGAAAAAAAGGAAAACCTGGGTTTCTTCTTCCTACCTAATTATTCATGAAATGTGTAGGGAAAGGGGGCTCGGGTTTCAATTTTACTTTTACATGTGTTTCTCTGAACATTAATACCAGAGCATGAATCCAGCAAGCTCTGAACCCAGACATCCCTCCCTCCTCACACACTGAGAGCCCAACGCTGGCCCAGCTCCACGGGCAGTGCCAGCTCCCCCCCCAGCACACCCTGCCTGCCCAGTTTACAGCACACCCTGCCTGCCCAGTTTACCTTCAGCAGGCTCCCATCAGCAGAGAGGCTCAGGCCCGGCTTCTCCAGCAGCGGCCGCCCGTCCCTGAGCCAGGTGAGGCGGGGCGGGGGCACGGCGCTGCTGCGGCACCGCAGCTCCAGCGCCCGGCCCAGCGGCACCGACACGTTCTGCTCCTCTCCCGCGATGTCGGGGGGAACTGCAGCAACACAATCACACACTCGGTCACCTTTAAAAGCCCTCTGAGACCACCGGGTCCAACCACTCCCCAGCACTGTCCCCAGGGGCAACATCCACAGGGCTCATCCAGGGCAACGCCACCCCTGCCCCGGGCAGCTGTGCCAGTGCCTCACCATCCTTCCTGTGAAGGAATTTTTCCTAATATCAAACCTGAACCTCCCCTGGCACAACTTGAGGCTGCTTCCTCTTGTCCTATTGCTCAAACCAAGGGATCTTTTGGCACTGAAGACTTCCCAGAGCAAACATGAAGTGGAGTTAAAGGACTTCACTTAGCAAAGATAAAATGCCACACTTTCAGTTACACACAACTTCAGTCTCCTTTATATCCAAAATCCACAACTTCAATCTCCTTTGTATCACAAATAATTTTTGTTATTAACAGAATATCTTCCACACAAAATACACACTAGTGAGGTATCAGCTACAGAGGAATCATAAGGATAAGTCAAGACTAGCAGAAAACTCTCTTGAAACACAGCTAGAAAGGAAAAGCCCCGGTATATAAAAAAATGGGGGAATGCATTCCTGCAAGAAGGAAAGAGCTGCTGAGGGAAAAAGCTCATGAGATAACAATCAGCCTTAAGCTGTTCCAGACAGTACCAAGAAGGATACTTGGCTTTAAGGAAAACCCTGACTTACAGAGAATTTGTCCAGAGATGCCTAAAATACAGCTGACAGAATAGGAACTGACATGGTCAGCAAGCAAGTGAATGGGTTAATGACTTTATCAACAAATCATAATCTACAATTAGCTCATGTATCAGGTTTGTGTGGGATCTACTGACTATTGCAGTTGTTGGCACTGAGCACTCTATTAATATTTGTCCTGCAGTTCAGTGATAACCCCATTATTACAGTATTATTTCCAATTGCTCTTCAGGCAAATCTGAAGAGCAATACTACTTTTTGGTGACAGCCTCACTCAAGCTAGTCCTGCAGCTGTGCTCAACACTGGCCAGCTTCTAATACAACACTAATTTTAAACAAACATAACTCCTAACTCTTTTCATTTCCTCCAGCTAAAATGGACACAGGTTCCAGAAAATAAAAGAGCAATATTAAAGCTCCAAGAACAGCTCTCAGAACTCAAAGACATTTGTCACTCACCATAGACACGTAGGTCGATGTCCCTCTGGCTCTCCCCTGCAGCATTGACTGCCACACACGTGTATGTCCCTGTGTCACTGAGCTGGGCACTGGGCAGTGCCAGCACCCGGCCCCCAGACAGGACCTGCAACGGGAGCACAGCACCCTCAGGCTCACCTCAGGGTCAAACACAGGCAGGGGGAGCTCTGAGGGCTCATTTTGAAATGGAATCCTTGTTTTGCCACTGATTCCCACCATCCCACTCCACTCCAGTGTTCCCTTTTCATCCAGACTTGCAAACCTGCATGCTAGTCCCTAGGGAATTCCTGGCATTCTCAAGACTTTGCAGGAGACTTCCCTTCCTCCCACCAGCTTCAAACATGCTGTCACACCTTTCACCTGTGCCCTGAGTTGTCCCCACAAACACAAATCTCCCCTCTTCCCTTTCAGATTATAAAATCAACTTCCAAAAACCAACCACAGCCTCTCGTTTTACCTCTGAAATATCTCCTTATATCAGAGGCTGGTTTTCTTTTCTGAATTACTGTTGTATGTTATGAACTCTCCAGATCTCCTCAGCAGAGGAATTTCGTCCAATTTACTCCTCTCCTCAGTAAGTTGAAAATTTGTTGGTGCAAATTTACTCAGTAAGATATCAGCTGAATGGACCACTTTATTTCAATATATCTCTATCCTCCACTTCACACAGTACTGGAGCTGAACTCACAAACAACCCTGAGAAAAAGGCCTCATATTATTACTCTAAATCCCCCAACTTATTCTCTTCCATTAAACTGCACTGACTTAAAAGCTCCCTCCTACAACAAGGAGCTCCACAGAGCAGGATCCTAGTACCTGGAGTCCATTGCTGATGCTGGACACAGGGCTCCCATCCTTCAGCCATGTCAGGATAGGGGCAGGGATGCCTCTGGCTTCACACTCCAGTCTCACTGCATTATTGACCACTACTGTCACCATGTCACTGCTGCCAGAAATGGAGGGGGGAACTGAAAAAAGAAAAAAAAAAAAAGAAGAGTTGTAACAGCTACATAAAGGTATTAATCACAATAAAATTAAATAGGCTGCCTAGTTTTGGAAGTTATTTCTCTTTTCTCACATTATTTCTGCTGAATTCTTGCCATGTCTTTGCTCTGTACAGATCCTGCAGGCAGCTAACTGCAGTGAACCTACTGTGAGCAAGGTATGTGGGACTGGGCCCACAGCCCAGCTGTGAAACCCAGGAACCACACCATAAAGCCAGAAAATATTCCCTCAAACTTCCCTACTATTCCATTTAGACCTTGTGAAAGACTTTAGGAGTGGTAGGGATTAAAGAAAGGAGTTTATCATATAAACCACATAAAGCAAATTCATACACAGAGTGATAAATTGGCCTGGCAGAGCATATGGAAATGTTTATCAGATTAGACTGGAAAACATCTGCCTCTCTGACTACACAAAACATTGCAATAGAACATCCACAGCACTTACTCCAGGCACACAGTCTAGCAAATGTTGTAGGGCTCTGATAGAAAGGGAGACCAGAGCCATTAAAAAAAGATGTTTCATGTACTAGGAGAATCAAAACTATTCTGTTTGCTGCTACCACTAATAACTTAGTGATAAAGTTTAAAAGTCAGTATCAAATGAAAACTTAATGCTTAAAGGCACTCCTGCAAAGAGATGAGAATGGTGTGAGCTACTCATACATATTGTCCTGTGTGAAGGGAGAAGACATGTATAAAATTCTGCTCTGAAAATAAGATTCATTAATGAATTTAGCAACATCTAAGAGCCTGTAACTTAGATTGTGGCTGCCCCATCTCTGAAACTGTCCAAGGCCAGGCTGGACAGGGCTTGGAGCAATCTGGGATAGTGGAATGTTTCTCCCCATGGCAGGGGGTAGAACTGGATGGGCTTTAAGGTCCCTCCCAACCCAAATCCTTCCATGATTCTGTGATTCTCCTCAATCATATATGTATTTCAGTAAGGGCAGGAAAAAGACACAGGATTTTATAGTATTTTAATCTTTTCCTCACACATAAAGCTCCCCCTATTGCAGTGCAATGGCACTCAGTGTTCCCAAATGCTTGAGAAAGCTACAGTGGGGAGAAAGAAGTGAAAAAAATTAATACAATGAAATCCTATGAATTCTAACTAAACTGGAATTCTACCTGCTTCCTTCAGTTGTCCTGCCTGGTTCCATTTAGTGCTAAGCCTGTGATATCAAGCACTGTTTTTAATGCCAAAAAGATATGATAACACTATTAACAACAGAAATTGGTGGATAAGACCAGTAATTCACTGAGCAGCCTTTCCATAAATGCAGCACAACTTTCAGCACTTGGCATTTAAGTCTGCTCTCCATTAAGGAATCATTGCTTCCACTGGTAAAGAGAGCAAAACCCTTAAGTTTTGTCTTCTCAAATTCATAAACTCTAAGGAGAGTGGATGATAAATCTGCAGATGGTGAATTCCAGCACTCCTCTGCTTTCAGTCTGGCAGGACACCAGGTGAATGAAGCAGGTTCATAGATGGGAGTTTGATGCAATTAGTTCATTTGATGCCATTAGCTGTGGATGCAACTGCATATAGTCTGTTCTAGAAGGGAAAGCTCTGAGTCTTAGTCAGAAAATTTTAGTTCCCTAGAAAACTCTGGACATGCTTGCTGAAATTCTGCCTCCCCTAAAGAGACACACGTTTACTGAGGAGTTATTTTCCATTTAACCAGAATAATGACCTTAGCTCTAAGGATTTCCTGGGAATTAATCACTGAGTGGGGACTTTGACTGTGTCTTGTCCCATCAGTTTTTCCCGTGATGGACATTAAACCCATGGAAATGCACAGCCCAAGTCATTAATTAACATTAATAGGAATTATATACTGTGTGTGCATCTCAGCTAGGGATACTGTGCCAAATTTGGGCCACACTTTTCCATGGAAGACTCCCACAGAAAACTAGCTACATGCACATGCATGTATCAAAGATAAGAATTTGGATTATGGCCACATCCAAAAGCCATTGAAATCACTGGAAAAGCTCCAATTGGGCTTTTGCTCAGGTGTCTCATGTCAGCAAACACCCACACTTCATCTTCTTAGACAAAGCACATTTTTCTTTAAACCTCTTGGATTATGAAAGAGCATTTGATCTCTCTCCTTTGTCTACCGTGAGCTTCAAAGTCACCTACAACAAACCCCAGTACCTGCCAGGCCCTCCAAATTGCTCAAGTGATCCCTCAAACAAAACACCTCTTCCACAAATTCATTCTTCCTAGAAATGCCTTCCCTTGGCACATTTTCTGCATTCAAAACACCTCTTCTAATGTCAGTAAGAAAACAGAAGAGTGAAGAACATGGAGTGTCAAGACAAGAGGGAATGGCTTCCCACTGCCAGAGGGCAGGGTTAGATGCAGTATTGGGAAGGAATTTCTGGCTGTGAGGGTGGTGAGGCTCTGGAATGGAATTCCCTGAAAAGCTGTGGCTGCCCCTGGATCCCTGGAAGGATCCCAGGCCATGATGGACAGGCTTGGAGCAACCTGGGACAGTGGAAAGTATCTCTGCCCATGGCAGGGGGTGGCACTGGATGGGTTTTGAGGTTCCTTCCAACCTAAAGCACCCTGGGATTCAGTGATCATGTGATGAGTGATGCCAAGTCTGTTAAGCAGACTGGAAAAGGAGGAAAGCAAAGGTGGAGCTTGCATGTATTATTCCTAAGTGTGACAATGCAGGGCAAGAAAAAACAGCCTCAAGTTCTGCTAGGGGTAGGGAGGTTAATTTGGATGTTAGGATGAGTTTCTTCACAGATAGGGTAGCCAGACACTGGCACAGCTGCCCAGGGCAGTGGTGGGATCCCCATCCCTGGGGGGATTTAAAAGCACTTGGGGACAGGGGTCAGCGCTGGCTTTGGCACCAGCTGGACTCCACTCTCTCAGAGGAGTTTCCCAGGCTCCAGGAGTGACAGCTCCCACCCTGCACTCACCATGCACCTGCAGGCTGTAGAGCAGCTCGGCCGTGCCCGCGGCGTTGGCAGCCAGGCACCTGTAGAGGCCGGAGTCGGCCACCTGTGCGCCCTCGATGTGCAGCACCTGGCCCCTGTCACCCAGCGTGTGCCCGTCCTTGGACCACGACACGGCTGCAGGGCAGGAATGGGCACAGATCAGTGACAAACGTGGCACCACAGAGCCCTCACAGAGCCAGCTCAGCTTTCACACACACACACACACACCAACGTTTAACAACGGCAGCGGTAATCATGACTAAGAATAATAAAATGTAACAGGATAGGAATTTTCAATAGGAAATTTGGCTCTATCATCCACACCCCTGATATATTTATGGAAAAGTGCTCTGCAGTAGAGAAATTATCACCCAAGGCAAATTGGAAGAAATTTCCTTATCTTGTACCAAGGTAAAGAGCAGCTGTTTAAAACCACACAAAAATGCGAATGCATCCCTGCCTTCATAGGAAGGAAATGAGCTTTCAGGTCCCTTCCAACCCAAACCATCCAGGGATACTATAATACAGGGGATCTATTCAGGGATTCTATAATATATATCAAATTCTTTTACCTTTTACCCTAAATTATCACTACTTCAAACTGAACTACCTGGGACAAAGAATCAGAACACAAGCAACCAAATCAAAGTGCAACTGGCAAGTCAAAAACCTGAAAAAAGGGCAGAAAATTTGGTGCTAGAAGAAAATTTTATAGGAAGTCGGACAACCAAGAAAATCTGCAGATTTTGCATCTCAGCCAAAAGATGGCACCATCCATCAGGAGAAGGGGTCACTGGGGCTTTCCTGGCACCACTTCACTACTCAGATGGAATTACTGCTCATGGAAGGATTATCTGTAACACACAAGGGGTTTTGGGGAAAGACTCACACCCACTAAGTGCTCTGGCCTGACTGATGGACAACACCTGCACACAGCTGCTCTCTTTTCTGGAGGGATACTGTGCTCCCACTTTCCTGACTCATGTTATATCTTGACAATAGGATGTGCCATCACATCACACCAGGGGTGATCAAACTGTTGTTATTGCATAAATGACCTGAAATCCATTGTTTTAACTGTTTGTTCTAAAAAACCTGAAAATGTAGAGGATAAACAGAGAAAAAAAATTAAAAAGAGTGTAAAATAGATATAAAGTTCTTATGCTTTTATAACATTTTACTTGGTCAATATTTTAATTTTTTTATGTAAGTATAAATTACTCTACAGAATAATACTTCACTGTGAACTAATTTTTAAAAAGGCAGAAAAGGAGAAGTTAGATGCACAACTGAAATGTAACATCTTTCTTCTGAAAATGTTGTTATAATCAGCACAAGAATAATTTGCTATATTAGATATAAGCTCTTAGTAACTATTCCCTGTTTTGGTCGACAATAATTAATACAGTAAACTGCTCTGATAATAATATGTCTTTTTATATCTTACCAGGTAACAAAAGTACACATTAAAAAAAAGTCCTAGATGGGGGCACATTTGACAGGCACACTCACTCCATGAAGTATTTCAGGTCTGCCTTACACTAATACTGAACTGACAGGAGGTAAGAGTGGATGTGTTTAAAGCTCATTCAGCTGAAATCAAACAGTGCTCTTGCCTGTGGACAAGGCATCACAAGAGAACAGATTATCCTTGTGATGCATTTTCACTCATTTAGCAGTGAGGATCACTGAATTCCTCAATCCTTCCTCTGTGTCAGCCCATACACACAGTTTCTAGTTGGTTTAAAATCACACAATTATCTCCACATTCAGCATATCCATTCCTTTCCAAAGACACATGAAAGTGAAACCCTTTATGAGATGCTCCCCAAGGTGCACATGGATACCTGGCAGAGGGTTCCCAGATGCTCTGCATTCAAGATGGATTGGATTATTCACCACCACTGTTTCATTTAATATTTTTCCTGCATCTTCCAGACTGGGTGGTTCTGGGAAAAGACAAAAGCAGCAGGCTTTCATTAATCCAGCCACCCAGCTAGCAGAGCATCCAATCACAAAGTCATCTACCCTCAGAGAAACTTTGGGTGACCAAGGAATTTTCCCAGAAAGTTCATCTCTGAAATGGGAATGCTCTTTAATTATATAATCTCATTAGTGGTAAGAGGAATAAAATATTATTTTTGCTATTTTTTTTTCATGAAAAATGGAACTTAAAGTAGATTTGCAATGGGTACACAACATAAAACTGCAATTCTTTCTTGTGGCAAGCTCCTCTCACTTCACCTGGTGATAGTAAACTGAGTGGTGTAGACAGTTTTTACCTTCCTGAAGTCCCAAAATCTGAAACATGAGAGAAACGCCAAACAACAGTTTGAACAGGAAAACTGACAGCAAAGGAGGGCTTTATGAGCATGGGACTGACACTGAAATTAGATGCAATTATCACAGTCTGAATGTGGCTCCTCTTTCTAAGTCCCATTCTCAGAGACTCTGCAACCTCTCCTCACTTCAGTTTAACGTTTTCCAGTTACTGGCTTGGTTTGGCAATAAAAGTCAACATAGCTATTCTCTGTGAGAATATTGCCACAGCCTATTCCTGCACCTCCTGAGGATTCCCACACCTCCTTTGAGGACTGGGTCACATCAGCAATGCACCACACTTCGTGATCACTTCTGAGCCAAATATACATAAATCATGGTGGGAGCATTTATTAAATCCACATGCAAACAACAGCTTCTTGAGTTTCCTTGATTCTTTTTATACTGTTTTTAGCTGCAAAAGAAAATTCCTTTTAAAGAGGCTGAAAAATACCCTCACAAGAAAATGTTCCTTTCTCACAAGTTACTCCTGGAAGAATTTCCCATTCCCCAGAGTCAAGGGCAATATCAATATTCACAAAAAGCTTGGATGAATCAGTAATACCAGTGGTGGTATGACACCCTGGTTTTTCAAGTTTTCTGAAACACTTTCTAAGTTGATGTTTTTCATAGTTGTTAGTTCTTTCTCACACACACAGGTGTTGTTATCAGAAGTCTGTTTTGATAAGACAAGGTTGTTTCCATACTTTCTCTTGGTGTGAAGAACAACTGATGGGCCGTTGTCTTGACCAATGGGATGGGAGAGGTGTCAGCCTTCTTCTCCAATCCCTAGTCTGTATGGAAATACTACAGAGTCAAATGTTTTAATAAATAGTTTTTAGCCTTCTCAAGAGCAAGTGTGTCTGTGTGTGTCCTTGTGTGTCCCACAGCAGCAGTGGTTTATCACACACTGTTTCAGAAACACACAGTACCCTTCTGAGGGGCTGGTCTGTAGGACTGTGTTTGGCTCTCTGAGCAGCAGAGGTACCTGGAAATACAACCATTCATTTCTGTGTCCTTACAGGAGAGAGGCCACACTCTACAAAAGCCAGTTTTGCCCTCACTCCTCACTAAGGGAGCGGGACAGAGGAAGAGCTGAGAGGTGGATGTGCAGAGGCAGGAGAAAAGCCAAGGAGCAGGAGCTGCGTTACCGTGCACGTGGAGCCGGGTGTGCTGCTGGGCCTCCCCCGCAGCGTTGGTGGCCACGCAGGTGTAGCTGGCAGCATCTCCAGGCAGGGCCTTGCCAAGCTGCAGGACACGGCCTGAGGCCTCCAGCTGTTCCCAAAAACAGAGAGGAGCCCCGTGAGTGACAGCGCTGCCCCAGCACAGACACTCGGCAAGAGGGCGACTCGGCTGAGCTCATCCCCTCCCAACCCTGGCTCATGGAATAAGGAAACTGCTGGGTCAGAGATTTCAGTGTCCCTGGGACAGCAGCATCAGGAGCTGGACAGGCATGAGGAGACCCGGCTGGTGAGGGGCAGGCAAGGTGCCAGAAACTGCTCCAGCCATGGGAAATCAAAGCCACCATAAGTGCTCCCCCCAGAACATGTGAGCACTGGGGAGGGCTCTTCATGGAAAGGCAGGATCTCACCAGGAGAAGGGAATTACAGGCAGCTGCTGCAGTGATGACAGAACAGCTCAGCTAGTGGCACGTCATGGGGATGAGTGGCTGGAGCAGATAACCATTTGACTTTAAAGGGTGAAGTACAACTGGAAGGAGACAGATTCAGACATGGACTCTCCTGATGTGAGGTGTCTAGTGGGACTCAGTCTACTGAACACTACATTACTTGAGACACCACCCAAGTCAGCTAAAAAGCCCTCATTCTGCAGGATGGATCTTAAGCACTTGTGTATCCCAGAGGGAAGCAAAAGGAAAAGAAGCACTAACATGTATAACTTACAGCAATTATCCTCCATGGTTTGGATCCCATAAAAGAATCATGCTTACTCTGATATTTCCCCTGGCTGTGTTTACTGGCTGTCCATCTTTTAACCAGGTTATGGAAGGGCTGGGGATGCCACTGGCTATGCACTGAAGTGTCACAGGCTTGTGGAGCACAACTGCTCTCTCAGAAGGCCCAGATGATTTAATGGTTGGAGGAACTGCAAAAAGCACCAGAAACAAAAATGATGCCTCATTTAAACATGTACATTTAAATATACAGAAGCAGTATCCCAGAGGTAAGTGCAGCTTTATTTCTATTTCAAGATCTAGTGGAAGGTGTCCCTGCCATGGCTGGTATCCAATTCAAACCAGCTATTTAAAATAAAAGCAATCTGCTGCTCCTGCCCACCTTGAGGAACCTACCGTGCACTGTAACATCAAATTCCTTTTCATGTTCTCCTGCCTTGTTTGCAGCCACACATTTATAGTGGCCACTGTCTGATACTTGAGCTTGAGAGATGACAAGTTTCTGTCCATTTAATAAGATCTTGTGTCCAGCCTCCTCTCTGATTGGTTGACCATCTTTGAACCACCTACCAAAGAGAAAATTCCACCTCAGTTGTCAGTGAAATTAAGATCAACAACAATCTTAAAACATGCACAATTCTATTAAGCAGAATGCCTCAATAACTCTGTTTGCATTTCTAGGGAAGTCTGGAAGTGGAAGGTTGTATTCCCCTTGTCTGACTGCCATGGACTGAAGGGTTTATCAGAAGGGATTATTGGGGAACAGCCACTAAAGACAGTGTCAGAAAGGTGACAGCAGATACCAGCAGAGACAGAGAGGAACCTCCAAAGCAAAAGCAACCAATCCTGGGTGGCAAAAGAAAAGGACACATTAAGCTGCATTAGCAAAGGACTTAAAACTTTTGTCTGCTCTTGTTTTCTACCCTCATCTCCAGGATTTGGATACTGGCACAACAAACCAAACTACTTTAAAATGAAATCCTAATGTTGCCAAGTGAGTGCCTGATGGTGCTATCAGTGGAGCCAGGAGCTTGCCCTCTACTCATTAATCACCACTGACTAACACAGGTGGCTCATAAAGCTCACCTGCCCAACCAGCAGATTTATTTGGTTTTTTTCTGCTGTCATACCAGAGCCCTTACGTGATAGTTGGTGAGGGTGTCCCTCTTGCTGAACAATCCAACTCCAAAGGGCTGTGGAGAATCACAATGTGGCCCAAGAGCTCATCCCCACCTTCCACAAATGGTGGCACTGTAAGAGAGAAAAATCCACCAAGAGAAACACTTACACATCAGAAATATCAAACACATCTCTCTCAAATAGCACTGTTAAACACACACTGATTCATTATGAACCACTGCTCATTTTTGATGGGAAACATCTGCCCAGTGACATTTTGTGGCTTCAAATCACCGCTCTCACTTTTTTACTGTTTCTCGGTTGGTTGGGTGTTTCAGATTGTGTCAGAAGAACCTTGTGGTGGGAATGGGTGGGAAGGGGGAAGCCTTTTGGCACCCTCTGATCAGCAGAAGGAGAAAACAAAGGTGCAGATGATCCTCTTCACCCTGTCTCATCCTCTCTGGGATGGAAGCAATGCCACACAGCTGCTCCACTATCAAGACCAGTGACATTTACCTGTAGAAGCAGAAGGGATGCTCTACACCTATATTCAGTATTATGTCTAAGTGAGCAAAACCTAAAAATCAGGTCTTTACAGTTCTCTTCCATGTGAGAAGATCTCAAGACATTCAGAAGGGACTGCTGAGATACAGACTGTGGTAATGGATTCAAGGGATACAAAAGAAAAGGTATTTTTTTGAGTATAAGATTCAAAACTTGCACAACACAACTCAAATTCAGAGAAAGATGTCCTCTCCTAGAGGCAACTACTAAGTGATATTTTTAATGGATTTCTGTGATTTTCTTCTCTCAAGATAAGTAAGAAGAATTTTAGAAGTTACTGAGAGTAGTATTTACCTACCACAAGCACAAAAATCCTTCAAGAACTAACCTGAAAGTACAAGTCTTCAAGTGTCCTGTAGCCCTGGACACAAAAGTTGTGCAGTGCCCAGCTAGATACAGAACATGACTAACAGATCTTAGTACACTAATACCAATAAAAATAAAACCATAGCCTTTATGCAACTTCTCCATCTTAAGTTTTTAGGAACCTGATAAATCTGCAGCTCACACACCTAAGATTTCAACGTCATACTTGATTTCTTGTTCTCCAGCTATGCTTGTGGCCACACACCAGTACTGGCCCTGGTCAGCCTCGACGGCGTTCAGGATCTGCAGCTGCTTTCCCCCAGCCAGGACACGGAGCTTGTCACTTGCTTTCACAGGCACTCTGTCCTTTAACCAGGTCAGGAGAGGGGGAGGGTTGCCAGCAGCCTTACACTCCAACGTCAGGGAATTCCCAGCAACCACCTGCCTGCTCTGGGCTGTGTCAGCATGGCCCTCGATTACTGGAGGAACTGCAGAAAGGAAGAAATATATTAATGCAAGCCATTAATTCTCTAGCCAGAAAATGTATTAAGAGATAATGGGTTTGTTCCACCCACTCTGGCTTCATCTGCCATCATGTCACGCACAATTTCATGTGAGAATTTGCTGCTGGGACAAGGCAAGGCAGAGAAGTGAAATTATGTAGCTCAAGATTGATCAGCTGTATAAAACAGAGGATATGCCATACTTTTAGAGGGAAGAACTAGACCAGAAGGACTTGAAGGAGAACACTAAAGATGCTATCCAGAGTGATTTCTTCAAGTAAGTATTGTATAGCATCCCAATGTGAGATAGAGAATGGATATACATGGACAAGAAACAGCTGAGTAGAAGAAAGCATGGTACCAAGGCCAGTGAAGGGAGGGCAGGGTTAGATGGGATATCAGGAAGGAATTCTCCCCTGTGAGGGTGGGGAGGCCCTGGCATGGAGTGCCCAGAGAAGCTGTGGCTGCCCCTGGATCCCTGGAAGTGTCCCATGCTGGGCTGGATGGGGCTTGAAGCAAATTTGGGATAGTGGAAGGTGTCCCTGCCCATGGCAGTGGTGGGACTGGATGGGCTTTAGGGTCCTTTTTAACCCACACCATTTTAAGACTCCATGAAATCAAGAGCTGTTGGAAACTCTCACGAAGCAGAGGGTTTAAATCTCCTTCTACATAGCCCTGCCAACAGAGGCCAGAATTTAATCAGAGCCACTGCCAGGCTGCAGGAGCTGAAAACCCCTTCCAGAGCAGTTCAGCAGGAGCAGTAAGGCAGCCCAGGAGCTGTCCCTCACCGTAGACATCCACGTGGAAGAGCTTCTCCGCAGCCCCCGCCGCGCTGCTCGCACGACACGAGTACCGGGCAGAGTCTGACACCTGAGCCCGTGGGATCTGCAGGAACTGCCCCCTGTCCACGTACAGGGCCTGAGGGCTGGATGTCACACGCTGCCCATCCTTGTACCAGGTGATGGTGGGCACAGGGATTCCCTTGGTTTCACATTCCAGATTTATCAGGTTGTTGAGGAGCACCGACAGCTCTGTGGTAACGTTTCCTCCCTTAATACTAGGGGGGACTAGTTCAAAAGATAAAACAACAACATTAAAGCCATAGACTACAAACATGTGAAGATTTAAACAAAATATTAGAATGCTGTAAGAATAAAATATCTTCATCAGCCTTCCAACCCTTCCTGCTGTGTTTTGTTAGTTTCTTTGCCCAGCAGAGCTCATCAGCTGTGCAGTCCTTCAAGGCTCACAGGGTGGAAAGCACACTGTGTGAGAACACAACAAAAAGGCCACCAGGCTCCAACATGTGCCAGGTTAGGACAGCTGGACATCCAGACCTCCTGCAATGCTTTTGGGAAGCCCTCTTCCCTGTCTCCAAAGAAAGAGCAACCCCTGCATGCCTTGGGAGGTGCATCCTCCCAGCAAGGATCCTGCTATTGAAATTACCAAACACACCCAAGAGCCTCCACAGCATCAGTGGGAACTGCTCCATGCTCCAAACCTTTGAGGATGAAGTCAGTTACCCTGAGACTAAGTATGAGCTTAACAGTCTTGCTTTATGCTCCTATTTTTGAAGCTTTCTGGCCCATAGTCATTTCCCTTGCTCTCTAGGCAGCAGGACTCGGATTTTTCTAGCAAACAAGCTCTTGTGCAAATCAGCCAATATAAAGAGTCTGTAAATCTCTATAGAAGCAATAAAAACACAGTGCAATTGGCAACGACTGAATTTATGGCTGCTGAAAGGACCAGACACATCTGGCAGACACACTGACTCCTCTGCTGCCAAACATGCTCAGAACATCCACGGATCCCTCTGACTTCCACAGTGGTCATTGAAAATACCACTGCAAAAATGTAAAGCAAAGTGTCTGTGACTGGATGGATCCCCACCTGAGACAGTGAAATATTTACTAATTAAACATTTTTTGTATCAAAAATCCCAAATACACTGCATATGCTGAAACACACTCGGTTCAAAGGCAACGGCATTTCTCTATCAGAGATGAGGAATAGTTTTAAATATGGTATATTGGGAAAATATCAAAGTCAAAAGAAGAGCTAAACAGCTAAAACAAAGTAAGAACTAGCAAGAATTAGCATTGAGGTTCCTCAGTTACTCTGTGGGCTTCTGTTTGTCCAGCCAGGACAAATGAGAAATGTAAAAGTAGAGAGAAATTCCATTCTACTGTCACAAATTCATCTTTGCTGAAGAAACTGAAATAAACCTACTCATCTGCAAGGATTTTATCAGGGGAAAGCCACTTTACTCCTCTAATCTTAGAGCAGCCACAATCCCTNCTACTCATCTGCAAGGATTTTATCTGGGGAAAGCCATTTTACTCCTCTAACAGCCACAATCCCGTGCAAGTCCTCCCAGCATTGTCTTTGTTCCTGATAGAAAAAGGTCTCACCATGGTTGGTGTGCAGCCACATTCCTGTACCTGTCAGTGCTCTGTGCTTCACAAATGTCCCAGTTGAGCAAAATAATGCACATTAAGTTCACAGAATCACACACAATGTTCAGGAACAAATCCATAGCAAGGGAGGACCTGAGAGCTTACAGACTCAAATCCCTACCCTTCACACTCCAGGCACAAGAATTTCTGAGTCCCATGAAGTAAAGGGTGTATCCTGGCACCAGGTTAGGGAAAATAGTGTGTATTAAAATCAAAATCATATTAATTTTCTCCTCCCTAAAGCAGATCAAAACAATAAAGACAATGTGATAATAAAAATTCATTTGCAACTAACAGCAGGATTTGAGAACACCTTTCAAGATATTTTGCTTTCACTAATTAGAAAAAGAAGCACATAAACAACATTTCATGGTGTTTTTCCAAACCTGCAAAGACTGCATCCAACTTAACTTCACACATACAAATACTCAAAAAGGTCATTTTGTGAATACGTGACTATTAAACTAAATTTATGCACAAATTTTGTAGTGTCAGAGACTTAATTTTCATTTTCCCGAATATCTCCATTCAAAAAGAAACCTTAAGAGTAAAACAAGAGGATCTTCTGGGATCAGGCATCCCATAAACTTACCGTGGACAATGAGCCTGACCTCCTTCACTTGTTTGCCAGCAGTGTTGGTGGCACTGCACTGGTAGCGACCCTTGTCACCCCTGCGAGCACTCTTGATGTGGAGAACTTGGTCCCTGTCCAGGAGCTCAACATTGGGATCACCCAAAAACAAGGGCCTGAAACAGAGACCATTTTGCCTCACTGAATTCTGTCCCCAGCCTTGCAGCATACATTTAAGCTGACAGTAAGAAGAAGAGGTCCTTCAGTGGCAGTAATTGTACCATCCCAGAGTGCCTTTAGCACTAAATTAATCACAAGTATCACCATGCAGTCACAAAGCTATTATCAGTAACTCTACTCTTAACTTCCACAAGAAATCAAACCACAAAAAGTACTTTCCTCAGATCTCCAGGATGCACACCTGACCTCAGCTCCTTTTCCTAATTTCAGTCACTGCTGATAATAAAATGTCAACTACTACACAGGAACAAAGCAAAGAGTAAGGAACTGTCACAGCAGAGTACCTGTGAGTCCTGACCAATGCCTATACTAAACTACATTGTTAAGCACCAAAAACACCCAGCCCAGCTTGGGTTTCAGCTAATAATTAAGAATTCTGCTCCTGGTGTGATTTCCTGGAAGATGAGGTAAGGAATGGAAAACATGTAGGCTATAAATGTTTTCAAACCTTTATTATATATATGTACATATAACCTTTCAAACCTTTAATGTATGTATGCAGAACTGCACAACACACCAGTGAGCAAAACATCTGATAAGAGTTCTGTTTACCAGTGAAAAAATCATCTCACCTGAATAACTGCATTTTAAGTAATGATGTGCATAAAATAATCCAGGTAGAATAACTCACAGAAACAGTTCAGCTTATCTTGCTTCAACCCTCATCTCACTCCAACAACCCAAAATCTGCTCTGCAAGTCCCAATAATGGGTGAGCTCAGAAAGAAAAGTGGGATGTTAAGTTCTGATTAAAGAATGCACCACCTCACAGCACCCCAAATTCTGATGACACTAAGTTAACACTAAGTAGTTAAACACTGCACCTCCTTCCTCTCTGCTCTAGGGGAGGAAGAGCCTGACACAAACCACAAAAGCTGCAATATACTCACTTGCCATCCTTGAACCAGTGAATGTCAGGAACAGGGAAGCCTTTGGCTCTGCATTCCAGATGGATTTCCTGGTTGAGGATGACTGTCACTTCACCAGGGGTATCAGCATCTATAATGCTAGGTGGAACTTTAAAAAGACAGACATTAAGGAAATGTTTAGCCAGGTGTTTAGCCAGGGAAGCTGTGCCCTGTGACTGAAGGGAATGCAGCAGTGGATCTTATTTATCTTATATTCCCTTGAAACACCTTTAGTGCTCAGTGCAGAGGGAATTCTGCAGATCACAACAGCCTATCTATCATGACAAGCACTTTCACACCTGCACTGGTGAACTGTACCTGGAAACACCTCTATGCCACACCCCAAACACAAAACAAGGCACCAAAGCCCAGAAACCAAAAGCAACATTTTGTCTGTGTTGCAAGAATGGCAAAGTTTAAGCACTCAGTGTTTCTGCAGCC
This sequence comes from Thryothorus ludovicianus, assembly GCA_013397245.1. Taxonomy (NCBI): domain Eukaryota; kingdom Metazoa; phylum Chordata; class Aves; order Passeriformes; family Certhiidae; genus Thryothorus; species Thryothorus ludovicianus. Next base: position 431,940 of record VZTB01017967.1, on the reverse strand, counting down.
AATAATTCATGGGCAGTGAGTGGAAGAATCTATTTATGAGTTGAAATTTATTGGCTTCTTAAATATCAACTGTTTTTCCAATCACCAACTAAAACCCAAACCAAACAAAAACCAACCCCAAAGCCATGGAACTAACCAAGTACATGGAGGTTAAACAGCTTCTCAGAACTTCCTGCTATGTTTATGGCTTTGCATGAATACTGTCCTGCGTCCTCAGTAGCAGCTTTCAGGAGCTTCAGGATCTTCCCATTGTGCAAAATCTGGAGAGCACTGCTTTCCACAACCTTAGAGGAACCCGAGACATTAGCCCTGTGTGATCCAAGCCACAGCAGCCAAATATCACAGCTGGATTTTTATAAGAAAATGGTACTTTTAGTGGAAGGATAATCTGTTTCCCCTTTCAGTTTCAGCACTCATCTCCTGCCCTGCTGCAATGTATTCAATATGGTTTGCAGCTCAGCCTAGGGCAGGGAGTGGGGAAACTCCAACCAGCAGCAATGGGCAGTCCCAGGAGTGCATAAAGGGACCTCTCCCAATCCTAAACTACAAGTTAGCAGCTACCAATGGAAACAGAGGACTCAAGGATAATCCTGAGGAATTCAATTCACCTTCAAAATTCTTATTTCTCCATCTATAGAATGAAAAAAAAAAAAGGCAACATTGGACCCCTACGCATGGATTGGCACCTACAATACTGGGGGATTGTCAAGGCCGATTCCTAAGGAAATATTGAAAATAAAGAGTTTACATTTGATTTACTTTACATTTGAATTAATGGATGAGTCAAATTTAGCTGCCTTTTTGTGGGGGCATTCTTAGAGCACTTAAATATACATAAAGGCATTTACCTTTATTTATTTTGAATGAATTCTCATATCAAGCCCTCAAAAGCCCACAGTTAGATTAATTCCACATACCTGGATATCATCCTTATACCAGGAGATGACTGGAAAGGGGTTACCAGTTACTTCACAGAAGAGACTTACAGGGTGATGAACAGCCACAGATGTATTTGTCACCTTATCTTGATCTCTGATTTCAGGAGGAACTGCAAGAAAGCTTAACATTATGATTTAAGTCTTCCTATTCCAGTGATTTCCCCCTTCCTCTTTTCCATCTCAGTCAAGGACCACTATAAATCAAAATTTCTCAAACCCTTCTCATTCCCATCCCAATATTTCAATTTGTCTTTAGATTTTGAACATATCTCCCTGCATCCTTTCTTCTCTTTGCCAAAAACAATCTTCTCTTGCTCAATAACAGACTCCCAGGGAAATCCACTCAAACACAAGCACCATCAACTTTTAAAGAAAATAATCTTAAAATTAATCTGAAATTCAATCTTGAAATCTAGTGTTATTTATTTAGCATATGAAGGAAGCCTATTCCAGAGCCATCCTTCCTCTTCACTGGTCCAGTCATGCCCAAGAACCCCATCTATCATTTGTCCCACTCTGAAGGCAGAGAGAATGGCCTTAAGTGATGGAATAGAAACTTCCAACCCCACTGAGGAGCCCTGCTAGCACAAGATGGAATTCCTGCTCTTCTCAAAACAAGGATATAATCCTGCATTAGAACTGCCATGGAATTAAAGCAGTCTGTAGGGTTTCTATTTGCTAGCTGGGATTCTGGAAGAAGAAGACTACCAGCAACTAGAAATCTCCTGGTCTGTGCTCATTCTGATAACCCTTCTCTCATTTGGAATGAAGATCTAGCCCTCAATCTGTAACTTCTACAGTACAAAGCTTCTTTTGTTATTCACATCTAAATTTTCAAGTATAAGTGGAGTTTCTACTACTAAGATGTACCTGGATCCTTGAGCAAAATAAAGATGATTTGTGCATAAAGTCACAGAAAACAGAAAAAACAGGGAAAAGAAAAACTATGGAGAGTGTCAGAGAAAGAAGAAGTATTTTATAATTTAACAGCACAAGGGCAGATTTGGGCCACGCACTTTGCAAGAATAAAACACAAGAGACTTTTCCCAGCCAGCTCCCCAAGGGCTGCATGCATTATTCACCATGGACTTTGAGGCTGTATCTCCTCTGTGTGCTGCCAGCCTCGTTGGCTGCCACGCAGACATAGTCCCCACTGTCCGAGGGCACGAGGGCAGCTATGACCAGCAGGGTCCCATCCTCCAGCAGAGAGAGCCCTGGCTCAGCCCCCGTCAGCTCCCGCCCGTTCCGCAGCCATTTGATGGCAGGCTTGGGAACACCTGCAGGGAAAAGGGGAAACGGCCACAAACACTTCACTCAGAACAAGACTGATTCAAACCACTCCTGCTGCTTGCTCAAGTCTTGCTGGAAGGACAACACACAAGAGGAAGCCCCAGCTCTTACAGGAAGATTTTAACACTAAAAACCTTCATCCCAAACATTGTAAAATCCTCGCTGGCTAGCAATGACTTTCCACAGGACTTCCACATGCAGTGGTTATTTAAATCACTGTTACCTTGACTTTTTCCATATAAAGCATACATGGAAAATATTGTATGGACTGGACATTTTTACAGCAGTGCTGTAATTTGCAATGGTCAGCAGAAAAAGATCCTTTTGTCACTACAGGGGACACTCACCTTTGGCAGGGCACGGGAACGCGATGCGCTGGTTGGCCACTCTTTCTTGGGAGGGGTTGTTGAATGGAGGGTCCAGGTCCTCGATTGTGGGAGGCTCTGAGAGAAAATCAGACCCAAAAAACTGCTTGATGTCTGCTCCAAATATAAAAATACAGTTTGATAATATACAACACTAAGACTCTCTCATTCACACAAGGTCATATTCCAGTAATTCTCTTTACATTGACTGGAGTGCATATTACACAAGGAGTTTCCATTTCAGTGAAAATATTTAGGAAGTAAGCAGTACAAGGAGGCTTTCAAACTTGACAGAAAATAGTTCTCTTTAAATTTTGTTATATTTATTTTGAAGGCAATGTTTCTGCATAATCTGAAAAATATTATTTTAACTGTTTTTTCCCCATACCATATATTTTATTGCTACTGCCATCCTTTGTTCTCAAGTCTCATTTTAAACTCCAGTGCAGACTGAGACTATATGAAGAATATTCTTTATAATTAAATAAGGTTACTGAGAGCTCTTTTTTTTGTCTGTAGGAAGCATTTCTCAGCATCTCTTATCCAAAGGGATCAGAATGCTGCCTTTAGACTTCTGCAAAAAAAGAAACAGCTCCTGCTTAGCTTAAGTCAGTTATGCTCCATTGACAACTGTCAGCCTCTCAGGTGAGGAGTTATGCTTCATATTTAAATTGGCACATTGACCACTCCCCCTTTCACCATTTCAACATCATTTTTTAATTTAAATATATATAGACAGAGAGAGAGAGAGTGTGCACACTTGTTTTTTTTTATTTTAGCAACATCTCCAAAGAGTATTTGCTCAGTCTAATTCTCCTCAATTACCATCAGAACATAACATCTAAACCAGATGTGGCTTTTGCATCACGTAACAGAGGGTGAGAGAAAGCCCTGCCCTGCAAGGCCCCACCTCCATGCCACTGGCAGGGAATCCCTGCCAGCCCAGCCCAGGGCAGGAGCATGGCCCCAAACATGTACCTTGCACTTGGACTGTGACCTCTGCTGTGTCACTGCCCGCAGCGTTGGTGGCCACACAAGTGTAGATGCCAGCGTCAGGGAGCTGGATGCTGCTGATGCCCAGAGTTCCATCAGGGCTCTGCAGGAACCTCCCCTCATCTGTGGGCAGGGCACTTGTGCCTCGGAGCCACGAGACTGACGGGGCAGGGACACCCTGGGCACTGCAGGGAAGCTCCACTCGCTGCCCAGCCGGCACTTTCAGAACTCGAGGCCCACGCAGGATCCTTGGAGGAACTGAGGAAGACAAGTTTAGTCCACAGAAATGTGAAAGAAACAATTACAGGATCGTTCTCAAGGCTGGAAGAGCTGGGGGTGTTCAGCCTTGTGAAGAAAAGGTTCCAGGGAGACCACAGAGAACTTTCCAGTGCCTAAAGGGGCTCCAGGAGAGGGACTTGGGACAAGGCATGGAGGGACAGGACAAGGGGGAACTATTTTAAACCAGGAGAGGGGAGATTCAGACCAGGTATAAGGAAGAAACTTTTTATTCTGAGGGTGGGGAGGCCATGGCACAGAGTGCCCAGAGAAGTTGTGGCTACCCTTGGATCCTTGGAAGTGCCCAAGGCCAGGCTGGACAGGGCTTGGGGCACCCTGGGACAGTGGAAGGTGTCCCTGCCCTTTGTGGCACTGCGTGACCTTTAAAAGTCCCTTTCAATTCAAACTATTTTATGATCCTGTGAAATTCTTTTTATCATTTTAGAAAGTACCTTATTTACTGAAATCAAATGCCCTCAGGTGACTACAAAAGCAGCCCTGCATGTTCTCTGCACAGAATAGGATGGGAGATACACTGGTGCTGAATTTATTTGAACAAGCAACACTGCATGACTCAATAGGCACTGTCATATTCTGAGCACACTGAAGAACTGTGGGTATTGGCTCCTCAGAACACAAAACAATTCAAAAGCTTTTATTTTATGATAGAGTTAATCACATTTTCCTCTTGGCATTTTAATTTCCTTTCCTTAATCCCTGATCTCTGTATGATTCCAAACACAAGTTCAGACAAAGAGATAAAACATGACTGGAAGTGATTTTGCTGGTCCTACAGAATAGCATAAATCTACCATAAGTTTTTTGCCACGGTATTTTTTTCTCCTAAGGATTGTTGGCAATAAAAAGGCTCTCAAAAAAATGCCTGAAACAATAATAAGTGACATTCTTCCAGACTTGACATTGTGTGAGTGTTTAAGAGACAGTGGTTGGGCCCCAGTATGGGGAGAGCAGCAGAGAGACAAAGGAGTGACATGAGACAAAGGAAAGGAGAGGGACACAGGTCCTTGCTGGAGCCACTGGACATCTTCACACATATCCATGTATTTGTGGGTGTTTATACAACATTCCCTTTCCACAAAATCATTAAGTCACATCAGAAGATAATACAACCTGAAAGAACAACAGCTGAGAGGATTTCATGTCAATTAGGAAAAAACTTTGAAAACCTCTTGAAGATGCTCAGTTCCATGTGGAAACTTGCAGATGATGAAGTCTGGAGTTCCAACTCACCATGTACACTGAGCTTCACTGACTGAGTCACGTTCCCAGCAATGTTTGTGGCAACACAGATATACATTCCATTGTCTGAGACTTGGGTCTCGCTGATCCTCATTGACCCTGAGGGGAGGAAAGTGTGTCTGGAAAAAGAAGAAGCAGAAAAACTGTATAAACATGTATGGAAAGGTAAATGACCTCTCCTTACACACTGCTAATGATTGCTGTGAGCTAAAATAACATCACTCTGACCATATTACACAACCATGACTTATATTTACTCATTTTTTTTCTAACTCTTTATGGGGCCCCTATATTCAGAATACACAGCAAATATCTAAAATTTAAGATCCAAATTACAAAATTTGGTTCTAGCTCTTTATAGGACTTATTAAAATGTGATAAAGACAGAGAAATGGAGCTCTTCACCCTTTTGTTAGAAGTTTTTGCTCAGCTCAGGTCAGCAAGGCAAAGCTTTTACTACTGTTTCATCCTGGCAAAAAATGATGTTACATTGATTCAAGATGGAGGACAGGATTTTGACCCAAAACTGCCATTTCTGGTGTTTATAGGAATTGCCATTATTCCCCAGTAAATAATTAACTACACAGCATTAAGTTCTCCCACAGTTCTGGTCACAGCTCTGTACCACCAGAAGCTACTTTGGCCAGCTGAGCCAAAATCTCCTTTAGGAGTCAAAGGTAACAGAGAGAGGGAAAATAAGTGAGGAAGGAAGAAAAAATGACAGCTAAGGATTGACAGGAAGAAATTCAAGCCTGGCACTAAAAGTAACATCCAGAATTGGTGGGAATTTGTGGGAATAAAATCTGTGGTTTGTCTTCTTTTCTGTGGCACTAATTAGGACAATGTTATCATAAGGACATAAATGGCAAATTTGGGGATTGCAATGGCTGGAGAGATGAATGGAAGGAAGGAGAAATGTATTTTCTCCAGTGTAAAATCTGTCTGATTACTAAAATTCCACCACTGCCTGTATAATTTGGGCTTTTTTTAATAAGCCCAAAAGACAAATTTCTGAGGCAATTTCTCGTCCTTAATTTTGTCCAGTAATTACATTTGCTTTCTGATAAAAGTTCCTTCATATCTCATTTCCCCCTCCCTTTGTTTACTGTTCACATTTCTAGCAAGATCTTTGGGTGGTCTCAAAACAGTTCTGTTTGGACTAATCTGTAACTTTTGCTGACATCTGTAAACAATTTCATGGAGTGGGCTGAGCTGGACTTCTGTTCCTCTGGACAACTTGGATCTCACCACAACAGCCATGAGTAAGTATCCTAATTTATCAGTGTCTCTTGAGGTAAAATGAGGACAAGTAGGAGACCAAGAATGCAGATTTGTTAGTGCATGCAACACAGGACACAGCAGAAAATCCCTCATGGATTACTGACAACAAGCCAAATCCCTGCACACGAGCCTCCTTCAGCAGACATGGTGGCCAAAAATCTGCTGAGGCTGTCACAGGCTCCCTGGAATGCCTCTAAGGTGAAGGTCTGGCCACAAAGGAAAGAGGATCTCCAGTACAATCCCTCAGCTCAGATGCTGGCTGATTCCATCCATGGGACCACTGGGAGATACCAGTAAGGACAGTGTGCCTGTGGCCAGCCTTGCCATTCCCTGTTTTATGGACACAGGTGGTGCCTGGCCCTTCTGAGGGGCTCCTCCTTTCTGAGGAGCAGAAGGCAGCAGCTCAGCCTGTGACAGTACCTGACACTCCAACGGGGAGCATCCAGGGAACAGTCACTGGCTCATCTTCCCTCTTGTTCCATGCCACATTAAAAAATATGGGAGAACTCCAACACTGTCCAACACAGTCCCCAGCTTCTCATTCTCTAAGGCTGTCAGGCCAACATTTAACCAGTATTTAACTCTGCTTTCACATGTTAAGAAGTCTTTGGTGACACTGGATCCAAAACACAGCAAGCAACACACCCTTGTCAGCACACCCAAGCATTTATCATCATCATCTTTACCCTACTGGCAGCCCAGGCTTCATGTAAGTGAAGCACAGACAGTGCTCCCCTGAGCATAAATGTGGAGTACATAAGAAAAGAAACACAGATTTTAAGCAATTATAACCATACACAGGTGATGTGAGCCTCTGGGCACCACCACAGTACAAATACCCAGGATCTCTTTCCTCCCAGCCTCCTGAGACTGGATATAAGCACAGGCTGGAATGGGAGCCTTGCACAGGCTTACAGGCTTGGGAAAGAGTTTCAAGACCCAGTACACAGGTCAGGCAGGACAAAGTAACATCTTCTGAGTGAGCCTGTGGCAATCAGAAATCACATATCCTTCCAAAATCCTGACAGTTCAGAGGCAATCCCACTTTTATTTTGTTTTCAAACATTGTTACCTTGGAGAGAATGGAGATATGAGCTGCATTTCTTTGGCCCAGGTAATTATGGGGGGTGGCAAGCTCCTCACTTCACATGGAAGTGTGACATCTTCCCCTGCAATTACTGAGATCTCTATGGGTTTATCATGTGCATTTCCCTCCTGGTCACCAGGCCTGGACACTCTAGGTTTCACTGTAACATGGAAAACATTAGGAAGCTGCAATGAATATACATATTTGTACAAATGTAACACCATACAACATCTCTTTTTTTTACCAAGTATAAAACATTACAATCCTGTTTTAATGACCTGTCTGCAATAAAGATAAATCACTGCCTTGCTGATGTACAGTGCCTGCAGCACAGACTCAGGCTGATGCTCACATGGAACACCACAAATACCAGAAAGCCTGGAGTATCCATTCAAACAGATGGCTGTAATTCCTGCATGTGCTGAGCTCTGTACTGCACAGGTAGTTAGCAACCACTCTCTGAACTGCTACACTAAAGCCTCAGTAACTCCAAGCCAGAAAAGCCTTGTAAAGCACATCTACACCTGAACCAAATTTTAATAACATTGGATTGATGATAGGAAGGCTTGGGACTGGTGGGATTAAGGGATCTTCGTTCTTCTCTCAGCAGGAAATTCTACTCCTGTAAAGATGATTCCTATGCACTTTCATAAAGCTGAAATTATGTTCAGCCCAAGGTCCATGACCTCAAGGTAGGAGGGATAAGGAGGCTTTAAGGGAATTGTAACAGGGCTTTTGGGATCAGCCATGTATAAAACTGCCTGGTTTGGGGATCCCAAAGCACTAACTAAGAAGAGTTCCCCCCCATGTGCCCTGGGTGTGTCTAGCTCCCAATGCCCTGGGTGGGTGACAGGGACACTGCAGCTGAGCTGAGGTGACACCCACCATAGACAGTCAGCTGCACCTTCCTGGTGGCATAGCCAGCAGCATTGGTGGCAGTGCACACGTACTCCCCACTCTCTTCTCCCCCTGGGGACACCACATGCAGGCTTCCATCCGACCCTGACGAGAACCTCAAGTTGCTGGGAAGGATTACCTCTCCTTTCTGTGGAAAGAATAATAATAAAAGTCCAACAGTGCCTGGATTTTCCAAAACAAAGCAAATTACAATTTTTAATTCAATAGAAGCTGCTTTTATTTCTTTGAGGCTGAGATGGACAATATATTTTATATTAGCTAAGAAACTTGACCCTAAAATTCCATTTATACAAACTAATTAACTGCAATTAACTTTTCACAGTCCTTGAGTATCACTTTCTAAGCAGCAACAAGAACAGAAGCACAGGGACTCTTATGCAGAAAATTTGCTATGTTTTACAGACCTGAAGTCTTAAAAGAAAATTAAAAACTAGTCAAGAATAATAAAGATTTCAACTAAGTTAATTTGGACACTGATTTCTGATGTCAAAATGAATCTTGTGTACATTACACAAACTTGCAGTTAGTCAGTTGCCTCCTTGTCTGTAGTTGAATAAGTGATAAAATAGAAACAAATCCTCCCACGTTCTATTCCCTACCAAACCAACAGTTAACCATGTTCTATTTCCTTCTTTGAAACAAAGCTGTTCCCAAGGTTCCAATCAGCTATATCTGCACAACTTCTGAGGCCCAGGAGTGCCTTCACAGCAACGTCATGTGAGCTGCAACATACCCCAAATAACTCTTACTACCAGAAATTATCATGTTCAAGGAGGAAAAAAAACAAAACTGGCTTTAAGACAAATTGCCTCAAAGGCTGAGGTCCTCCTCAGTGCACATCTTGTCAAGGCCATGACTGAAAAGTCATGGGTCAACCCCACAATGGCATTATTAAATACTCTTTCCTCAGAGAAAATCTCAGAGCTCCACAAGAAAAACGAACTCTCAGTCTGTGGCAGGCTGCCTAAACTCAAATTATCAACTCACAACAGGAACAGGAACAATTTCTAAAGTGTAAAACCCATAAAGATGCAGCGATAACCTAAGCCCTGCCAAAGAATAGAACATTGAGCTGTGGCAGGACCACGGCCAAAAGTTCTGCTCTAAGAAACAAAAGCAGCTCTGAACAAACAGAGATTTCCAGGTCCCTCACAACTGGAGTTTTGGGCCATGTTCTTTAAATACAGTCTTTATGACAACTAAATTATGTGTTCGGCCCATTTTTCAGCAAAAACAGCTCAAAGGTGAGGGATTACCTTGGACCAGACAATGGATGGCTTGGGAACTCCACTTGCTTTGCAGGGCAGTGTCACTGGGATTCCCTCGATGGTGCTGAATATCTGCTGGCCGTGCTGAATGACAGGCAGGACTACAAACACATGCAAATATTAAAGACATGCAGAACACATTTCAGCATGGCACCACTATTATGTTAAAATCCTTATATTCAATTACTACTTCCTCCAGAGAAGCAGAGTTTGGGACCTTTTGGCCTCTTCTCCAACTTTAACATGGACAAGGAGCCATTTTCCAGCCTTTCAGGACAGAATAAATCCCTGTCCACTACAGAGCCTGCCAGCCACAGGCCCATCACTGCATTATGTAAATACAGTTTTAAATAGCCACAGGTATTTCACTGACTGAAACCATTTCAGAAAGGTTTTGTGACATTATCCCCTGATTTTAGGCTTTGCTTCTCCAAATCAGTAACAGGAGACAACAAAAACCTGAATTCCCTCACTCAATTGAGCTGCCTTTGAACTAACAGAAAAATAAGGTAAGATTTAAGGGTACAATACCAAAACCTAGATATTTCTAAACACACACACAGATATTCCTTTTTGCTCTCAATCTCTGAAACATGCAAAACAAACAGTGTTGAGATGGAAGATCTTATGAGTACTTGCCTGTACTAAAAATTCACAGTCATTCTTTACATAAAAGGAGGTTTCAGCATCTTCAGTGAAGCTTAAAATAAATCTCCCATGATTAATTTAACATGTGAGAAACCATGAAGTGAGTGTGGCCTCACAGAGTTAACACAAATATGCTCAGCTGAAACACAGATGGGTTACCAGAGTGCTAACACTTTGTCTTGCTGTCAGTGCAGTTTTTGGTATGTTTTAATTAAAGAGAAAAAATAAGGGGGAGGAGAAATGGGGATGACACCAAAAACAACAAACAAATCATGACTTTTACCAAACTCATAATTCATTTCCTTTCATTCTAATTATCCCATGAGCTGTGCTTCCTTATCCCAGTTATGAAACATTCAGACAGCACTTCTCATGGCTCTCCAGCAAACTCCCACTTGCACCTGTTTGTTAATTAAACCAGATGAAGATTGCACAGCCCAATGTTAACCAGATTTCTTCAGTTTTCTGGTGCACTTTACAGCTGGATGTTTTTCATAGTCTGTAGTTCTTTCTCACACACAGGTGTTATAATTAGAAGCATGTTTATGTTAAGATGAAGTTGTTTCCACACTTTCTCTTGGAGTCAAGAA
>VZTB01017967.1:356322-420579 GCA_013397245.1 Thryothorus ludovicianus | reverse complement strand
GGGTCAGAAAGAAAATGTTTGAGATAAGAACGAATAAACAACCTTGAGAACGAGACCTGAAGAGTTTCTGCTCTTTTCTTACACCTCGAGCTTGGAAAAGGACTTTGCTAACTCGGGGAATTTCTGCAAAGAGGCAGAGAACCCGAGCCAGAAGAGGAAAAGCGGGAAGCTGCTGTAAGTGCAGCAGAGCAGTGCAAGCTGCTGCGCTCAGCCCTGCCCTGTCCCCGGGCACCGAGGCCGTGCTGCTGCTCACCGAACACGTGGACAGTGGTGGTGCTGTTGCTGGTGCCCGCCACGCTGCTGGCCATGCAGGTGTAATCCCCCCCGTCCTGCAGCCGAACCCGCTCCAGGTGCAGGCTCCCGTCGCTGCGCACGCTCACGTACGGGTTGGGAACCAGCTGCCAAAGGAGAGACAGAACCTTTCACTGGGAGTACTGCCTGACAGGGCTCGCTGTGGGATGCAGCACGTTGTTAAGAATTATGTGATCCTGGAGAATTGTACTGGAGCTTTTGCTGCTTTCCATCTTTCATATAAAGCTTATTTTACTTAAGAGTTTTAGTAGCACCTCGTATTTACTGCTGGAGTGAGAGTAAGAACTGCAAGAGCTGCTCTGCCACAGCTGCCACTCCTGTCACTCTGATTTTTCAGCTTTTCTAATGCACTTTCTTAGTTTTTCACAGTTTGTAGCTCTTTCTCACACATGGGTGTTATAATTAGAAATATATTTTTGTTAAGACAAAGCTATTTACATACTTCTCTTGGACTGAAAAACAACTGATGGACAGTTGTCTTGACCAACAGGATGAGAGAGGTGTCAGCCTTCTCCTCCAATCCCTGATCTGTGTAGAAATACTATAAATTTAGAGTCAGATGTTTTAATAAATAGTTTTTAGCTTTCTCAAAGTGTCTGTGTGTGTCCTTGCATGTCCCACAGTGACACCACGCCTGCTTCTAATGAAGCAAGTCAAAATTTAGTTCAATTATTTCACCGTATTTTTACTGGTTATTCTAAGTGCAATGACTTGTTCTTCTTCCACAAACTATTTTCCTTTACAGTTATCAAAACCTTCTAAATTCCATACGTATCAAACAGATCAGCTCTGAAGCAAACCATTGTGAAAGAGAATTGTAACTTTCACCAAGGAGTAACCCTTGAAGAGTTACATATCCTACAGCAATATCAAACACCCCGAGCTTGGCAGCACAGCCCTCCCTCATAAAGAGTTGTTAGAAAGCAAATCTGTTCCAGTCACACACAGAAGCAGCTGAATTCTTCTCTAAATATAACTGACTCCAACACTTTCCTTGGAGCACAGCTTTTCCCAGCAGTTTACAATGACAGGAAACCAGCACTACTAGAGAGAGGAATTAGCAACTCAACAAGGAGGATCCTGCCAGTATTTCTAACAGAGCTTACAGCCTGTGTTCCTTGCACAGCCTAAGGAAAAAGCCAGTGATTCTCAGAGACACCTAAACTGAGCAGGAAACCTGAACAGGGGTCAGGCTTTGTGACAATAAATTAGGTATTTTGTTGCAATATTTCAATTCCAGTTGTGCAGAAAGGCTTTTAGGGAGAAATGAGGAACAAAGATATAAAGCAGCTCCATAGTAAAAGTCAGGAATTTTAAAAGAAGTGAAGTTCCATTCACACAACCAACCCAAGTGTGGTGTCTACAGCACCTTTATAGAATCTCCAAGTGGTTTGGGTGGGAAGGAACTGTAAAGATCACCTAAGTTGTGTCTGAAGGAGGCATAAACTGGCAAGGGCATGTTCCCAAGCCTGAGAGAAAACACACTCATTCATGCTCTGAGTAGAGCACCGCCAGGAAAGGAGGATATGGAACAGGGATACTGGTATTTACCTCAGCCCATCAGCAACTGGAAAGGGCAAGACATTAAAGCATCCTAATCTACAAAAATTTTCTGGTACTTTATTTAAAAAAACCCCACTTTTGTGATTCTAGTAGGTATATTCCACTAACATTTCCATATTCAGAGTCCAAGGTTGAAGTTCATGAGCTATAAAAATGCATAAAACTCTTCTGAAAGCAAGCAAAACAGAATATAAAAGGATAATTCACAAATACTTTTGTTCCAAGTTATTTTCTAGACCTACACATCCCCACTGCCATCCCCTATTCCCTTATCTGTACTCCAGGGTCAGAAATTCCCTGGCATGGACAGTGATCACATTAACTTTTTTAAAATAAACCAAGCTGTTATCGTGCCTTGAGATGTCAGTTACAGCTTTCCTCTGCCAATAAATCTCACAGGAAACAAAGCAGCCTTACCACCACATTGTTTTTAATCCACCTCCTGTCTGGAATGGGGTTCCCAGCAAGCAGAACACAAGGCAAAGTGAGCTGCTGGCCTTCAATGACATTGGCTGTGGCTGGGCTTGCTCCAATCAGAGGAGTGACTTGAACAAAAGGAAGAATGAGAAGAAATTACATGAATGTATAAAAATTCCTAGTAAAGTATTAAATTAAATTAGTATTAAATTGAAGACATGAAAAACATTAGTACAGCCAGTCATAAAAAAAGGTTCTAACAAGCAAAATCCACTGAAATCAATTACAATATTCCATGTAAATGTTTTCTAATGTATGGATGACACAAAAACACAGCACACAGACAGGTCAGCATGTATGGACATAACCCCCAGGCATGCTGTCTGCTGCCCAAACACCAGCAGCTCCCAGTGCCATGCACTGCTCTTACCCAGTCCTGTCACTGTGACCGTGGCTGGCCGGGACTGGATCCTCCCAAACTGGTTCTCAGCTTCACACACGTAAGTGCCTTCATCACTGACCCACAGATCTACAGGGGGAGAAAAGAGCTGATTGCAGCATCTGAAATGACACAAGGACAGCTTGGCCTTCCCTCTTCACACACACACCATGTCCTTGGCTCTCTCACCTTCAAACACTCAGTTAGAAACAGAGCATTTCTTTCCATCACTCACCAAATACAGAAGCAATGAAAATATAGAAAGGAATTAAAAGCTAATTAAGAAAACAGAATAATATTGCTTAGCATAAGAGTGACTGAAATGCTCCAAAATAATCAAAATCACAAAGCCACTTGCAAAGTTTGTGATTATTAACCAGATTAGGACAGATCTAAAACACCTAGTTTGGAACCAATTCTCCACAAAAAAAGAAAAACTAAACAAAAAAAACCAAAAAAATCCAAAAAAAAACCAACAACAAAACAACCAAAAAAACTCATAAAATAAAAAAAAACAAAACAAAAAGCAACTCCACCAAAACTAAGCAAAACCACCAAAAATGAAAATTTGTGGCTGCTTATGACCAGAGACCATAGCCCATGTGTATTTCAACAAAGATATAATGAAGAAGAGTGAAGTCAATGACCAAACACAACTGAATTCACAAGTTCATAGCAAAATGAACTTCATGTCAACAGCCACAACATCAGTATCACAATCTGTGACAAAAATCCAGTCTTTTTACACAGTTAATTTAACAGAGTCATTCAGTAACTTAAATGCCTTGCACACGTCTTAGCTGCTCATGGAATTCTGCTCTTTTAAGGTTGAGTCTACCTACTCTGGATGGCCAGTGCGCCTGTCCTGAGCTGGCTGCTGGAGCTAAGTGTGAAGGGCTGGGAGGAGAGGGGAGCCCCATCCAGCCTCCTCCAGGTGACCCTGGGCTCGGGGTAGCCCTGCACGTAGCAGGGCAGGGTCACGTTGGAGCCCAGATCCGCGGCCTCGTCACCCGGCTCCTGCGTGAAAACGGGGGGAGCTGTGGACAGAGCACACACACAGTGAGAGCTGGAGCACAGCAATCCCCTTCTCTGACAGCACTGATGAGCTCAGTTTATGCCCCACTGTGTGCAGGTTTACTTCTAACATTGCCAACTCTAGAATCACCTCAAGTATCAGCGTGGCTAAATTCCTCGTCTTCTGCGATGTGTCTGACAGGAACATTTAACAGGATGCAATGTGTCAGGCCACAGGGATGGAAAGAATTAGGAAAAGAGGAGAGGAAGGGCTAAATTTACAATAACCTACAGTAACTCAAGCTTGTGTAACTAATTCTCTATTTGAGAATTTTGTTAGGTTGAGGTCTGAACAGCTTCCTCCTCCTATGCCTCTCTTCCTCCCCATAACTTTTATACTTTGCAAAAGAAGTAAGAATGGGCTGGAAAAAGATGGGCTTTAAGGTCCCTTCCAACCCAAACCATTCTGTGATTCCAAGCTGGAGTCCAAGTGGGACAAGGAAACTGCTTAGCCAACACCACCAAAAGGTGTTCCCAGCACACACAGAGNTGCCTTGAGATGTCAGTTACAGCTTTCCTCTGCCAATAAATCTCACAGGAAACAAAGCAGCCTTACCACCACATTGTTTTTAATCCACCTCCTGTCTGGAATGGGGTTCCCAGCAAGCAGAACACAAGGCAAAGTGAGCTGCTGGCCTTCAATGACATTGGCTGTGGCTGGGCTTGCTCCAATCAGAGGAGTGACTTGAACAAAAGGAAGAATGAGAAGAAATTACATGAATGTATAAAAATTCCTAGTAAAGTATTAAATTAAATTAGTATTAAATTGAAGACATGAAAAACATTAGTACAGCCAGTCATAAAAAAAGGTTCTAACAAGCAAAATCCACTGAAATCAATTACAATATTCCATGTAAATGTTTTCTAATGTATGGATGACACAAAAACACAGCACACAGACAGGTCAGCATGTATGGACATAACCCCCAGGCATGCTGTCTGCTGCCCAAACACCAGCAGCTCCCAGTGCCATGCACTGCTCTTACCCAGTCCTGTCACTGTGACCGTGGCTGGCCGGGACTGGATCCTCCCAAACTGGTTCTCAGCTTCACACACGTAAGTGCCTTCATCACTGACCCAC
This sequence comes from Thryothorus ludovicianus, assembly GCA_013397245.1. Taxonomy (NCBI): domain Eukaryota; kingdom Metazoa; phylum Chordata; class Aves; order Passeriformes; family Certhiidae; genus Thryothorus; species Thryothorus ludovicianus. Next base: position 415,693 of record VZTB01017967.1, on the reverse strand, counting down.
AGATCTACAGGGGGAGAAAAGAGCTGATTGCAGCATCTGAAATGACACAAGGACAGCTTGGCCTTCCCTCTTCACACACACACCATGTCCTTGGCTCTCTCACCTTCAAACACTCAGTTAGAAACAGAGCATTTCTTTCCATCACTCACCAAATACAGACGCAATGAAAATATAGAAAGGAATTAAAAGCTAATTAAGAAAACAGAATAATATTGCTTAGCGTAAGTGACTGAAATGCTCCAAAATAATCAAAATCACAAAGCCACTTGCAAAGTTTGTGATTATTAACCAGATTAGGACAGATCTAAAACACCTAGTTTGGAACCAATTCTCCACAAAAAAAGAAAAACTAAACAAAAAAAACCAAAAAAATCCAAAAAAAAACCAACAACAAAACAACCAAAAAAACTCATAAAATAAAAAAAAACAAAACAAAAAGCAACTCCACCAAAACTAAGCAAAACCACCAAAAATGAAAATTTGTGGCTGCTTATGACCAGAGACCATAGCCCATGTGTATTTCAACAAAGATATAATGAAGAAGAGTGAAGTCAATGACCAAACACAACTGAATTCACAAGTTCATAGCAAAATGAACTTCATGTCAACAGCCACAACATCAGTATCACAATCTGTGACAAAAATCCAGTCTTTTTACACAGTTAATTTAACAGAGTCATTCAGTAACTTAAATGCCTTGCACACGTCTTAGCTGCTCATGGAATTCTGCTCTTTTAAGGTTGAGTCTACCTACTCTGGATGGCCAGTGCGCCTGTCCTGAGCTGGCTGCTGGAGCTAAGTGTGAAGGGCCGGGAGGAGAGGGGAGCCCCATCCAGCCTCCTCCAGGTGACCCTGGGCTCGGGGTAGCCCTGCACGTAGCAGGGCAGGGTCACGTTGGAGCCCAGATCCGCGGCCTCGTCACCCGGCTCCTGCGTGAAAACGGGGGGAGCTGTGGACAGAGCACACACACAGTGAGAGCTGGAGCACAGCAATCCCCTTCTCTGACAGCACTGATGAGCTCAGTTTATGCCCCACTGTGTGCAGGTTTACTTCTAACATTGCCAACTCTAGAATCACCTCAAGTATCAGCGTGGCTAAATTCCTCGTCTTCTGCGATGTGTCTGACAGGAACATTTAACAGGATGCAATGTGTCAGGCCACAGGGATGGAAAGAATTAGGAAAAGAGGAGAGGAAGGGCTAAATTTACAATAACCTACAGTAACTCAAGCTTGTGTAACTAATTCTCTATTTGAGAATTTTGTTAGGTTGAGGTCTGAACAGCTTCCTCCTCCTATGCCTCTCTTCCTCCCCATAACTTTTATACTTTGCAAAAGAAGTAAGAATGGGCTGGAAAAAGATGGGCTTTAAGGTCCCTTCCAACCCAAACCATTCTGTGATTCCAAGCTGGAGTCCAAGTGGGACAAGGAAACTGCTTAGCCAACACCACCAAAAGGTGTTCCCAGCACACACAGAGATCTGTTAGAAAGGTTCAGGGAGCCAAGGCACCACTCCCTGACCAGTACAGAAACCCATAATCTGACTGTGCCCCATGCAGGTTTTAACTACTTACAGCCAACATCCAGAGTTATCTTGCCAGCAGCTCTCCCTGCCTCGTTGGTGGCCACACATGTGTAGTCACCAGCATCCAGGTCTTGTGTTTCCTGGATCTTCAAAAGACCCCGGTGAACATCAATAACGAGAAATGCTGATGCCCTCAACTCTAAGTCACCTAATTCCAGATAGAAAAAGGCAAGGTAAATCATCAAATATATACCTATATTTAATAAAAATTATCACAATAAAACTGTGTCCAAGTTTGAGATAGATCACAACAAAGCTGTATGAATTCAGCAGATGAGAACTCGTCTTCCACTCAGCTGAGAGGAAAAGTTCATTACCACATTAAACACATCCTTTTTTATTTATTTGTTCCACAAGGCAAACACAAACCCAAGTACCTCTGGGCAGAGATCAGCATTAGGACAGTGTGTCAGGCTGTATTTCTCCCTGCCTAATTAGAGGCTACATGAAAACAGAACAGTTAAGGCTACAGAAAAATGTTTTGTGATTTTTGTAGCATAAAGCTTAACATCTTCTGAAAGGACTAACCTTATTTAAGCAAGCAAGAGGCTCAGCTTTGTTTTGCTATCATTATTAATTATGCTACAGTGTGTTAATTTACCAAATTTAAATAGAAGCAGAAATGTATGCCCTAGAGGTCAATTCCATTTCTTCTAGATTTAGAGAATTTCACAGGTCTGTCACTGGTTGAATACAACATAACGTTCTCAAGAGAAATGAAGTCACTTCCAGATCATTATTCTAAATATTGCTGCTGAATAAATGACTCAATCACCAAGCAATGAACACACCTTTAAACCATTTCACTTGTGGGGGTGGGATTCCAGTTGTTTTACACTCCATAACAGTCGTGTCTCCAAGACCAACCAGAATTTCACTCTGAACTACGGTCAAGGTTGGGCCCTCTAAAAAGAAACAAGACAGAAAAAAATGAGCTCTTCACCAGAAGTATAGGTAATTTTTAATATATAAACCACAAAAGATATTAATTTTCTCTTGTTATATGGCAGAATGTTTGCAGTCAAACAGACTTTTAAGTGAAAGACAAACACTAGGAAACAAGGAAAAGTAAAGTCTGGTTTAGAGCACCTGGATCATATTCAGAATATACAGGAAGTATAAGGACAAAATCAGAAGCTTCACCATGCAGAAAGTACTAACATGAAGAGTCATTCTCTTCCTCCAGTCAGACGTTGGTCACAAAACAGTTTAATACTCTGCTATCAATATTTTAACACAGTATTTTGATACAGAAACACAATTATTTTTCCGAACATTCACTCAGTTTCCCAGTCCATCCCCTAGTAAGACCCTATTTTAAGGGGGTTTTTAACCCAGAAAGGTTTTTTAGCCTAAAAAGCTTTCTTTTCAGAAAGAGCATCAAGCTCCAAGTACTACCTAACAATACTACTCAGGTTTGCACATAAAACAAAAGGGATGTTTGTGAGCTGTTCAACACATCCTCTGAGATTTTTGAAATTCCTACCAGTATGTTATGCAGGGTTCTACCATTTTAACAGCTCCTCCTCCCTAATGATGAATTAGTTTATTTTTTTAATTTCACTATATTGTTTTTCTCACCGATGTACGTGAGGGTGGATGTCTGTTTCTCTGTCCCAGCTGAGTTACTTGCCAAACAACCATAAATTCCTGCATCTCTGGGAACTGCCTTTTTTATGATCAAGGTGCCTTCTGGAGTCATTCTGTACCTGGGAACACACAAGGGACCAAGAAAAATTATTAGAAAGAATAATGGTTATATCCACACACCAAGCAGCCATAACAGCATGAGCACTCATTTATGGTTTATAAATTGGTATTTTGGGGGCTTTTTTCCTCATGATAAGCACTATTAGTACTCTTATATCTAGCACTGCATTTTCTGAAAAGTACATAAATTAATCTTGTAAAAAAACCTGGAGAACTGAAGTGTTTCTCTGTTAGAGATGAGGTAATTGCAATAACGAGTCTTTAAAGTAAAGACTGAGGTACTATTTTCCAGTAGAATATTTTGGCACTATTCAAACCTTCTTTCTCACGTGTGATATTAAAATAAATGGAGACAACTTCAAGTCCCACCTGCTGGAGCCAATGATAAACATATCGTTGAGTGTCCACACAACTGTTGGCTTTGGGTAACCTGTGGCAGAACACCTGATGGACACTTCAGAACCTTCTGTAAAAGTCTGGTTCTTGGGTGAAATTACCAGCCTTGGAGGTTCTACCAAGAGAAATTAAAAACAGCAATTGAAAGCATCTTGTTAGAAAACACAGGTTATGATAAGAACTTCATTCCCATTTTCAAATAGCTCCATGGTGAGAGAGCAACCCAGTGAAGGACAGAGTCCACTTGTTTCCAGTGGCACAGTCAAAGTCTCAGACTAAACCACATTTATAAGAGGCTTTAGGACAGAATTCAGGTATTTGCCTTCCTGAGATGGGGTCAAAAAAGCAGCAACAGAGCCAGTTTTGACAAACACCAGACAATGAGAAACATGGAAGGTGTCCCTCCCTGCACACAGCTGGGGCACAAAGTCAGCCCCTCAAACTCCAGGCTCTATTTGCACAGCTGCTGGCACAGGAGTCACAATAAAGTTCCCTCTCAGAAACAGCAGCATCAAACTCAACACTTTCAAAATAAGGGTTTACTACAAACCCCTTCAGCAGGAAAAGCAGATGCTGGGTTATTTTTAGAGCCACCAGCATTTGTTCTCTGCCTCAACTCCCCCCCAGAGAGAAAACAGGGATAAAAGCAGTGTTTCTTTTCTTATGATTCAAAATTCAGAGATCTACATGGAGCTGTTCCAACAATAATAAAGGGCTTCAGGATGAATTTAATTTGACGTTTTGAATTACTTACAACTACACAAAGCATGGACCCATCTCCCTCAATTAACAAGACTTCAAATTTCCCTCTTTGGCATGTTGATAATGAGAAGCCCATAAAAGCTGCAGCTCTTACATCTGGCCACCCTTTACTCTTTGCTGCCAAATAAAAACTGGTCTTTGAAAACTACTTCAGGCCCTAAAAAGCAATGCAACCTGTACATGACAATCATACACTGAGTATCCCCAGAAATCTGATGGAAATAATTTTTTTCCAGGCAAATTAAGATGACCACAAGTCTCTGCTCCAGGCCAGCATCCTGAAGGCATCACTGGTACACAGCAAAAGCCCAGATCTAGACTTGTTTGGCCTCACTCAGGCTACCTTTTACCGTTCCGACTAAAAAAGTTGTAATTTTTCATGCAATCACACAACAGTTTGGGTTGGAAGGGATATTAGAGCCCCTCTTGTTTCACCCCCTGCCATGGGCTGGGACACCTTCTGTTATCCCAGGCTGCTCTGAGTTCCAGCCTCGCACACTTCCACAGACGGGCCTGTCCAAAGCTGCGGACAGCCCGTTTGCCTGTACCCACCCCTTACCTTGCACGGTGAGGAACACAGCAGCCGTGGCAGAGCCGCCCTGGTTGGCAGCAATGCAGCTGTAGCTGCCTGCATCCTCCAGGTGGGCTGGCCTCAGCTCCAGGGCCAGGTCGGGCAGCAGCCGCAGGCGCAGCGGGTCCCGCAGGCGCGCGTCGCGCCCGTGCCGCTGCCACGTCAGGTTGTAGGGCCCCGCGCTCAGCACCCGGCAGCTCAGCACGGCCACGGCCCCCGGCACCACCGACACGTTCCTGGGCACCTGCAGCACGGGCGGGGGCTCTGCAGGGACAGAGAGCAGGGCCATGAGAGACACGGGCCCGGCAGCAGCCCTGCTTTCTTGATAAACGACATGAGCAATGCCACAGAACAAAAAAAAACTGTGATATTTCAATATTATTGATCTAATAGGTTAGGGGTTAAATATCAGTGGGGTTGACAATTCTGTGTCTGTTTCAGAGACACAATTCTTCGTCTCTGAAACTTCATAGCTGAAGGCCTGTCAGAATCTTTTCTTCACAAGGCAAAGCTTCTTACTTTCCCAAGAGAAGCCTTGTAGATAAACTCTCTAAACAATATTCCTTCTCGAAACAACAGGTGATGTTTTTCATTCCTGTTTTCGTAACAGACAATACATTGTTTCTCTTAGTTAATGGCACTAGAGAAGGTGGTGTCCCTATTCAACAATCACTTTTCACTTAGCAAAGTGCATTATACAAGGTGTTTCATATGGTTAATAAATGCTCTCTCTTGCAAGCCTTCTGATGAATTGCAATTGGAGTCTGTGTGTTCCTGTCCATGATTAACAGCGACAAATATTAAATTTAAGGAAATTATTATTTCATGATTCAAGTTTAATATTTGGCTTCATCTTCCATTCTGAAGCCACAAACAGAACCCAGGGCAGCAACCTCATTCTCTGATGCTAAGCTACCTGCCAGGAGCTCACACCACAAGGACACACCTGGTCTAAATCCAAACTACCACATTCTGTAGGATGAAAAATCACGTCCTGTATGAGAAGAGGCAGCTCTGTGTTCTTTGAGCACAGCCAACAAGGGATCAGCATCACAGCAACAGGAGGGAGGGAGACAGGACCACCACAGGCCCTCGAGTCTGATCTCTACCCCAGGTGTGACCCCCACCTGGTGACATCTGAGCTATGCAGTAGATTTTTACAGGTTGTATATGGAAAAAAATGTTAGTAGGAAACTCTTCCAGCAGCAACAATGGAAGCAAGTTAACACCATTAGTGAGTTCTTCTCATGACAGAGTCCATACAAAAATGTGGAAGGAGAAAGCATCCATGCTCTGATTTAAAAGTATCAGGGTAAGAAAAGGGGAAATAATATACACAACATTCAGACAGCCTTGACAGACAGACAGAAAGCAGATAACAGGGAATAATTAAAAAAAAAAATAAATCTGCATTTATTGAGGGTTAAAGTTACTCCTAATCTCAGAACCAGACATAAATCCTCCTCCTCAAGGTCTCCTGGGGAGTCTCAGATGAGGTTCACAAGCCCCTTGCTGGATGCCTGCAAAGCACTGTGTGCTGGGTGTGCAGCTCTGCCTCCCTACAAACACAGTCCTGACAGCAGTGACCCCCACTGCCAAACCCAGAGACTTCAACCCACACAGAGCAGAGTTAGGGAAAGCTACACTTGCTCACTGAATGGGGTTTATCCCTTGTTCTTTTAGGTTTGGGGTGTTTGGAAGAAACAATAAATCTGTGACAGCTTTCCACAGGCTTATCATCTAATATGTTATCTAAACTCAGGAGGGAGAGATGAGGACAGCACAGGACAGGAATCTCCATCTTTTGACTGCCAGTCTAGTGGGACAACACAAGTTTTGGACTACCCCAGCCTCTGCCCACAGCAGTGCTGAGACTCAGCCATCCCCCAGCACTTTGCTGGTCCTTCAGTTAGGGTGCTGCACAAGCCAACGAGCCATTTGACATTTTAAAGATTTAACAGGAGTAAAACAAAGTCAAACTCAAGTGTTTGCTTTCTGTGAAATGAGAAAACATTGGCACAGCTCCAATACCTTTCACACAGCAGTTGCCAGAATAGATTATCTGTGATATACTGTCTGTCAGCTGGGTAAACCAAGAACACTTGAAGAGATTGTTTACTTTGCTTCAAGAAGAAATTTCAAGTAATTTTCTTGCAAATATTTGTACACAAGGATTTCAAAGCATCTCCCTCCCATTAATCCTCTGCAGGGCTCCAAACAGAACAAACTGTCATGTTTACACAGTGACTCAGTTCCAGGCCATCTCTCATGCTTTAGAAATGAGGGGATATGGGATTCTCCCCCTTATTACTCTTGGCTTTCAAGTGCTACCAACACCCCAAGAAAAAGGTCAGGATTCTCCTTCACATTTCTCTTTGATGAGGAGAATGGTTGCAACTTCCAGACTGAGAATCTTTATGCTCACAACTGCTTGCCCTCCAAGCCATGGTTTGAAACAAGCATCTGGGAATATCCTTTCTGCTTGAAGGATTTTTGTGGCTATTTTTGTTTTAGTGCTCCAGAACCAGGACTTGGGTAATCACCAATATTATTGTTCCATTCTCCTCATTACTTTGTATGAATAAAAGGATGTTCCTCTCCTCAAATTCATCCCTTGGTCCAGGAGGGCTCTTTCTCTACAAACTTTCCCCTGCATAAAATCAATGCTATCACACTAGTTTCTTTGAATTTGCTCATAGTACAATGAAAGGAACATCTTTGCCCAGAAAAGGGAAGGTGGAGGGTTATGGAGCCACTCTCTTCAGCTACTGAGGGGGCTGTTTTAGGGAATACACAATTAGAGTGTTCTCAGGGCACAGGAAAGATTAAAAAAAAAGATGAGAATCTTTGTTCATAATGTGCAATGGGAAATTCTGCCCAGATATACAAAATATTTTCCTAGTGGGGTAAGTTAAGCACTGAAGGCTGCCCATGAACTTGTGAAATCTCCACCCTTGGGGACATTCAAAGACTGATTGGACAGGCTCCTGAAAAACATAATCAAGCTTGGAAGCTAATTCTCTTTGAGCTGTGAACTGGACTAGGTAACTTCCAAAGGTGCCTCCAGCCTGAATTGTTTTGTGATTCAGTGACTCATAATCCAGCGTAGTTTACCTGGAGCAGCTACTGCAGGAGATAAGAGGCAAGACAACTTGAATTTCAAGACATTAAATGAAACCCTGGGTTGAAAATGTCTTTCTGAGTTCTCCAATTCTTCCTAGTCACAGAAAATTAACTGCTCTCCAGTGTTTTTCCAGCTTGCCAGCAATAGCTTTCACTTGCTCCAAGACTCATATCTGATCAACACTAACACAAGGCTGTATAGAATGGATCTTTGCTACGAAACAGAAATTGTTTTTCCCTCTTACTCTGTCTGCATTGCAACTGTGAAAAATTAAGTGACAAAATTTGCTATGGTATGGGCAGAGGTCTCATCCATCCACCCATAGACAGAAATAAGCCTACTGTTCATTCAAAATTATCTTTGTGATTAGCCCTATTTTTACTTCCTCATCTTTATTATCACTTTTAAGAAATTTGATGTAATAGATGAGATTTCCAACTATTTAATGAATTTTCTCCTGTAAAAGAGCAGAAATTTGAACACAACTTTCATATTTCCTTGTCTATCAGGTAACACATACATATAACCAAGCCAACATATAATTGCTACAAAGTGAAATAAAAATGAGAACAATTGAAACCTGAGATTCAAGTTTTGGATTCTACAAGTCAGACCTACTTTGCAAGTCCAACTGATAGCAGGAACTAAAACCAAATCAACTTTGATACTCCAGACAGATTTGCTGAATAAACCTCAGCTCACCTGAGGACACGGGTGAGGAAAAAACACACTTAAAACTGGGAATACATTTTGTTGGCCCCACGTGCTTTTCTCAGGTGGTGGAGCCCAAGTTACTGAGCCCAGAAGGGTGGCTGGGACGCACCTGACACATCGAGGAAGGTGTGAGCGCGTCCCGTCCCCGCGGCGCTGGCGGCCACGCACTCGTAAACGCCCTCGTCGGACACAGACACCTGGGCAATGTCCCAGCTCGTGCTGGATGATTCTCTGCAGGAGAAAAAGGCACTCACTCAATCCCTCAAGGAACCAAGAGCTACACCAGCTTGGTCTGTGTGCAGACACAGCAGAGTTTCTCAATCATTTAGAGGCAAGACAGAACCTCTCATGAATCAAACTGAATGTCACTTTATGGATGATATTTTCCCGTAAGACTTTGCAAAATGTCCCATTGCACATCAAAAATAAACCTTTAACAAGTCAGCAGTTGTCACACAAAACCCAAAGGCAGTGTATTTGCTATCACTCCTCAGCTGCTTGTGCTCTATTAAATTTTCCCTCTGAGAAGACACATTCCTTGGTGCCAGCAGAGCCACAGTGTGGTACCAAACCCATGCCTCTTACCAGCAAAGGCAACAAGGTCTCATCCTCCCACCTGAGCTTCCCAAATTCACAGGTACAGGAATTCAGAGAACCACTGCAGGTTTTCTCTAGATCCCAGCACATCCAAAGATGCTGGGCAGTAACACCATGCTGGTATTACATACAATGTAAAAGCAAGAAGGGAATAAAGTTATAGCTACATAGGCTGCTTACATGTGCTTCAAAACAAACATTTTCAGTTTCTCATGATTCAAAACCACATTTTATAAACTGCAGACACAGAGGAGAACATAAATGAGCAAACCAGTGGTTCTGCTGTGTCCCAGTGCTCCCTGTGGCCTGTTGCTATGGCACATAAACAAAACTGATAAGCACTAAAATATCTGTGAGAGCTTTGGCAAGTCCTTGCCACATTACAGGAAAACACTACATTAATGACCCCTTTGTTTGTCTGAATAGATTGATTTATCAGCCCTTAAAGGATTCAGAAGGAACAAGAGACTTGGAATGTGCATGGAAGTTCAACACTGTAGCACCATGAGACAGACAATACAACCACACCATAAAAGAAAACAGTGCATGGTGACCTTAAATGGCTTTCTACTTGCTCACTCTTACTTCATACTCATTCTAGATAACCTAATATATCATACTTCAAATCTATGACATTTCCCATGTGCAATGCTGGCACATGGACATGGCAGCAACTGCCAGCTCTAAAGAATAAGGTGGTGTTTCTTCCAAATTACAAATGAGAAACTCCTCTATTTCATGGAAAGTATGTTAAAAGTGAGGTTAGGCAATCCTGTTCTGCTTCCTTCCTGACTCGTGCTGCACACCAGATATCAAACATGGAAGCCTTGAGAACAGAAGCACAAAGGGAAATGTGCCCGGGGGTTGGAACACCTTGGCAAAACAAAGACTTGTGGTGGACTATTAAAGAAAAATTTAAAAAATCAAACCTTGCTGGCAGCAAGGACTAACACACAGCTCAGGGCATCTGCTCCACACATGGGCACTGGGTGAGGAGCTGTAACTGCACACAACTCACAGCAGTCATGGAATAACTCAGCACCTTCCAGCACCACCATTCCCTACCAAATTCATTTTACTACACAATCTGCTGATTGGGCTGTTTGTCAGCTGGGGAACTACAAACATTCAAACTCCAAAGCCCAGATGACCCCTTGGTTCTCAGTCACTGCAGAGAGCACGGTGGTGCTTGGGTTATACTGGACCTCACCTCCTGGACACCCCCTCCAGGCTGCCCCAGACCCAGCTGGGCAATCAGCAGCAGCAGGCTGTGGCTCACAGGGACAAATGAAACTGTAATTTCACTTCCTAGCCCAGGGTTTGGAGGGATATATTCTGTATATATTACTAGACTTGAATAGCAACCACAAGTATCAGTTGATTATGAGGGAATTTGTTAATGGTCATAATTGTTGTTTTGATTAACTACATGATATTCTGTATATATCAGAATTTAATGTCTTATTTTTGATGATTCTAATCTCTGCAGGATTGGTGGGATCTGCTATTTCAAATACAGAATGTATTGTAAAGACACTTTGGTGCGCAGTTCCCACTGATTCCCCACTCATGATTGAGGTGCTCAAGTACTGCTCTTGACCTCCTCTATCAGGCTGGTGAAAAATGCACTGGGATATTAAGCAAAATACAAATTTTCCTACTACACCACCACAAGATGCAGAAATGCAGAAAGACAAAGCTGTTAAAATTTTACAAAAATTTCTTCTTCCTAACATATGTTATTAATTTAAAATTAGGAATTGTTATTGCAGCTGATAGTACCTCTGGAACTAACGTAAAAAAAATATATTCAAATTTCAAAGCCTATTCTCTTCATGAACCCTGAACCTGTAGTCATTCCAAAGGTATCTTCACACAGACAACTGTCACAATAGAAATATGATATTCAACTCATAAACTCTTTAAGTTTTGAAATAAATATTAAAACAGTTGAGTAAAGACATCCCAACACAAAAAACTCATTCAATGTAGTGGAATACTAGAGTTCAAATCTGCACTGAACTACTAAGCTGGACAAACCCTGCCTGGAACTTCACTACAAATAAGAGGCAAACAAGCCAAGCTGAATTAGATCCTATTTAACTGTGACCAACAATATTTGGCTCGAGATATGTTTTGTTAAATTAACTTGGATGATGTGTTCATTCATCTGCTCTGTAGCAGAAAAAAGAAAACTGAATCAGCTGGATGTGAGAAGAACAAGGAGAAGTGTGGGGTTTGATACCTAAGGAATGGAAAACATTACACAGCAGCCCAAGTATGTGCTGTGCTGGGGCTGCCTACGTGTCAGTGGCACCTCATTAAAACCCAAACCACACCAGGCTGCAGCATCTCCCACTGCCAGCAGTGCACAAGGAGCTGCAGGATGTGCTTACAGGGTGTGCTGTACCTGCTGGCCAATGCAGGATTTCATCTTCAACCTGCTCCTGAGGTGCTTTGGGCTGCACAGGAGGCTGATGACACTGCTACTACACACTGCCCTTTTGGTTTTGACAAACAGAATTAAAAGGGGCATATTATGAGTATTTTGACTAGTTTACCTATTTTTTTAATTATTATTCTCTCACCCTACAGAGAAAGGGCACACAGTTCTTTTTCAATATAGAAATCTGAACAGCCTTCTGGTATTTCACATATAAATTTTGCAATTTCGACAGATTTTCTGAAGATTAAAGTTTCTAAGGCAGGTCATAGGACATACTTCTAGGGCATCCATGAAAGGCATCAAAAAGAATCAAACAAATTATTATATGCCCAGCTATCTACACATCACTTGTGCCAGAGCAAGGGGTGTGTTCCATAAACAAAGCTAGTCACCAATTCTGCATCATTTTTAAAAATATAAATGAAAACAATTTGTCTTCTAGACTTTTTGGCACAGTTTATCATAATTTCAGACCACGTATCTGAGGGGAATTTAGGCCAGAACCATAAAAATCCCATCCCATGTACAGAGAGTACACCTTCTTCTATATATCCTATATAGATATATCTCTGTATATATAAATATTAACAATATATCCATAAAATACACTTTCCTGATGAAGAACACCAAAAATAACAGACTAGAGTCAGCAGGATGTAGACAGCACATAGCAGTAAATAATAACAGAAATCATAAGCTATAAATAGGAAATAAAGCAGCATTGTGAAAAAAGGTCACTACTTACTTAAAGAACTGATCCACTCCCAGTTTTACTCCATTTTTAGTAAAATGCTGAGTAAAAGGTATAAGGCTTTCAACGTGGCAAGGAACAGAGCCTGGCTGTAAATAATATGCTGGAGTCTTCATGGGCATTGTAACTTTGGGGGCATCTGAAGAAAGAAAACATTTCCCAGAAATTATATTAACAGCTATTAACACACATCCTTATTCTTTCCTTTTATTAGAAAGGAAACTCAATTTCTGATAAATCTCCACTTAGGAGGTATTGACCATCATAAACCAGAGACTTTAGAAGGAAACAGCACAGAAAATACTTGGATAAGTTATAAAAGCATACAAGATCTCAATTTCAACTGATTCAGATGAGACAAATTAACAGTCAATTCAAGTTAAAAGTATCTTACCAGGAGTAATACTAGAAAATGAAACACTTGAAACTCTCTGAAAAAGGTAATCATCTTTGTCATAGCCCGTTATCTTAACAAAAAAAGCTTCATCTGGTGGAATGAAGTCAGAAATATTCCATAGTCCATAGGGCTTTCTGTCAGGATAGTATTTCACAGGCAAGGTCTTAAGGAGCTCCCCTGTAATACTCAGAAGCTCCAGTCGGTCTACTCTAGCTGGAAGCAGGATCCCTGAGGTGTTCAGCAGCATGAAGGTAGGAATCCCTGGAAAAACAGAATCACACTATTCTTAAGTGCTAAAGAAAACAGGTAAAAAAACATGAAAGATTAAATTCCATCTGCATTGCTCACTACCCCATGAATGCAGCTCTTCAGCTTCAGCTGCAGCTCTTACCTACTGAGTAGGGAAAGGCTAAATTGTGCTCAGCTGAGATCTGCTTATTAGCTGTGAGGAGAGGAGACCCAGAGTTTAAATTACTGATTTCCAACAGGTGTTTCTGAAATAGCAGCTTCTTTATTAACTCCTCACCATGACCCTGGGCCAGGGCCTTTTCCTGAAGCTCCAAAAATACCAGAAACAGCACTGCAATTTTGAGGCATAGTTAAGAATACCTGTATATATCACACACATAGAAAGCCCCTCCAAGGAACAAACCCACAGCAACCTCAGAGCTACCACAAAGCTATCACAGAGCTCTACTCGATTTGGGGGCCTGAAGCTATTTAAGACAGACTAAAGTGGAAACAAACCTTGCACTGGCCTGCTGGATGTTTTTTTAAAGTCCAAGGTGGGCATCCTGGAGAAGCCAGCCCGGAAGTCGATGGTGCTGAGCCCTGTGATGCGCACGGAGTGCCTCCCACTGCTCGAGGTCTGCAAAAGAGCCAGCACATGGAATGAGCACTGCAGGGACTGCAGGGAGGGTGAGCCACTCTCTGGGCTCAGGGACTGACTCCAGCATGGTCAACAGCAGCACACAGAGAAGCCTCATGGCTGAAGTTGTAAGGAAAAGCACCTCAAATAAAGCTTTGCTTTCACATCCAGACCCTACAATTGTGGTGTCAGCAAAGAGAAACAGTTTGTCTTGGAAGTAAATCACACCAACAAATCAACAACTCCTTGCCACGTGCTAGTCACGGGAGTGGTCTGGGACCTGACCATTACAAACTCAACTAGAAAATGGGTGAATCAGAACTCAAAAGAAAAATCTGTGCATTAAAGGTGCTTCTCTTCCCCAGCCAAGGGGAAAGCAAAGGGTGCAAAGGTATCTCTCCCCTCTGGTCTGTACCCCTGTACCCTCACCTTGTCATTCTGCTTCAACCAGCAAAAAACAAATCAGAACAATCCCCACCCATCCATCACCCTTGAACAGCCTGTCCTAGAGAGTACAGCTGCTTTGATGCTGCTACTCTTTCATCTTAAAGAAGACAAATCAAAGTAATTATAAGTTATTTCCTTCAGTTCTGTGCAGAAAAAGAAAGGTCAAATGGTACTTGCCAAAGGCACATGGGAACCCATGGCTTTTCCTCCTCACCTACTTCTACACCCTTCAGGTGTCTGGACACTTCCACTGAGCTTCTGCTGGAGTTTTACCCAATCCATTCTCAAATTACTACAGCCCTCTGAAAGAGAGGTTGCTCCAGAGAAACCCCCTCTGACACCGCTGCATGTGAGTTTCAAATTAAACAGTTGTTCCTTATAACCATGACAGCCTTTGGACAGGCATTAGACACTGTGACAAATCAATGTCTATCTGATTAAAACAACATTATTTCCTTCTATTTAGTTAGCCTTTCACCTCAGAAATAGCACCACTAAAGCCTTTTCTATATAAGCCAGCTGTTAACAATATAAAGAAAGATTTAATTGTGCCAAACAACTCAAGGTATCAAGCGTTAATTGCCAGTTAAAATTTCATTAGATAAACTCAATGATGAAGTTCTGTTTTTATAGCTTGGTGCATCTGTATAACGAGTTTATGGTGTGAATAAAATTTTCACAAAGCTTAAGTCTTAAAATCTTTGTGTAAATAAACCAAGCCAGTGACTAAAGCCGAGTAAACAATCCACAGAAAAATATACTGAGAAATCATTTCTCTTTATGAATTACTCAGACCTTTGGATATTTGCAAGTTTTAAGGCCAGAATAACCTTGTAAAATTTTACCATTTCCTAATAACAATAAACACATCCCTCACTGTCATGTGTAGGAACTGGGGGTCTTTAGGCAAAGACCAGGAATTAGTTTTATCACACAGGACTGCTTTCCAGTTATTGTCTTTAGGTCTCTTCTCATTATTTGTAGGGGCACACAGGGCTCTTCCTGCACTGATACCTCACCCTAGAAGTCTCCAACAAGTGACAGAAGTGAATCCTAAGAGACTGACTGTAGGAAAAGGTCTCAGGACCCAATGTGGCTCATACTACCATGTCCAGCAGGACCCAAACCTTCATTTTTAACAGCCCACCAGATTGTCTCTGTACTGGAGTTTTCAGTATTTTTGATCACAAAATAATGGAATTGGAAGGGATCTTAAAAGGTCACCCAATGCCACGCCCTGCCATGAGTAGGGACACCTCCTACTAGTCCCATCCATCCTGGCCTTGGACACTGCCAGGGATCCAAGAACAACCACAGCTTCTGTGGGCACCCTGTGCCAGGGCCTGCCCACCCTCACAGGGAACAATTCCTTCCCAACAGCCCATCCAGCCCTGCCCTCTGGCAGTTTAAAACCTTTCCCTCTTGTCCCATCACTATCTGCCCATATAAAAAGTCCCTGTCCCTTGTTTGATAAGCCCCCAGTCCTAGACAGACATTCAAACAATTCTCCCCAGAGCTGCTGAGCTCATCACGCTTTTGTAGCTGCAGTTGTGCAGCAGGATCAAGAGCTTCCCCCAGGGCTGTGTGTGAATTAATGATCCTTTTCAAAGCACCTCTGTGCTTAGGGCAGGGACAATGCACAGCAGCATCCATTCAGCACTGCCTATAAAGTGCCTCATCCCAGTGCCTTCCCCCCCAAAAATGACTATAGAGTATTTACACTGCTACAATAGAATAGTTCAGTCAGAAAGGATCTACATCAGTAGGATTGTTTCCACATCTATTTATGAAAGCTGGGATCATGCAGCATTACCTACATAAAGAAGTATACAACAATATTAAATACAAGATCACAGGACATTTACTGTAACACAGACTCAGCTGTGAGTATTTATGGTACATAACATAGCAAATCATTATATAATCCCCTTACATGCTACAGGACAACCATACATGAGTTCTGCAATAACTTTACCTTAATTGTCCATGTTCCAGGCTCTGGATCTTTGACATTTACTACCTTTGCAGAGTTGTGGATATTTAGCAATTCATTCAGTCCTGATCCCTTACTGAGCTGCCTGCCTGAAAAAACAGAAACAGGAAGTAAATACAGGATGGAGTAAACACAGTCTTGCTTAAAAAAGAAACAGAGAGTAAGTACAATATGGTTGTTTTGTACCAATGTATTTATGATACTTCACTTACTCACTACTTAGCAGTCAATGACATTTACAACAAGTTAAAATTTACTATAATTCTTTGACAGAATACTGAAAATGTTCATTTCTATGTGGGTGGTTGTGTGCAGGAATTGGCTCTCTAGAGAGGGATTTTGCTCCCTCAAGGCGGACCCTGAAGAATCATCAGCCCTTAAACTCATCTGCTCTTTCACAGCACTAAAGGTAAAGAGGAAGTGGAGACTGGGATGTCCCAATGCCCATTTTCAAAACCTGCTAGATGTGCCTTGAGTAAATTCAGTGAAACCCTGTGGATTTAGATGTATGGAGCTGATCTATGAGAAAAGCCAAAAAGAGGTGAAGGTCACATCTTCAGCAAAGCCTGACACTTCCACCAAGGACTGTGTGTTGTCATGGCCTGAACACAGACATTGAGCAAATCTCTTTCCTGCAAACAGGAATGCCTCAGAGTAGGACAGACCAGACCACAGTGCAGGGAAGCCATCCTGGGCATAAAGTACTTCCAAGCTACTCAAGCTATGTCCTTAGGCAAAAGCCATTCAGAGAATACAAAATATGATCTGAATTTATTTTGGAGTGCTGTTCCAAGTTCCTAAGGCATCAACATCGTAATAAGCAACAGATTTGTTCAAAATAGCTTCAGTTACAAATTAGCTCCAAATCTGTCACTGCACTGCCCATCACAGAGTGCTCAGCTGGAGATGGGCAGGGGAGACAGATTTGGCTCTCAGTGTTCTCACAGTTCAAAAAATCCATACCATGGTCGAACTTTCCTCACATAAAACCCAACCATCTTGTATTACTCTTAAAAGATGGTTCAGGGAATACAAAAACAGATGAATGGCAAAAGTGTCCAAGGACAAAAAGTAACAAAGAGGATGGAGGTGAGATAAAGTGGACAAAATAATGAAGTTTTCCCGTTTCCTCCAAGTGTAAAAAAAAAAAAATGGAATATTGGAGAAAAAAAGAACATATCAGAAGGTTTTTCCTTCTGTTTTTTCGCTATCACAAAAGAAATTATAAAGTACTTCACCTAAAGGATTACGGATCTCCATTTCTGGTGAAGGACCACTCAAGGACACTGTAACTTCTTTCAGACTGGGATCAAAAGGGATCTGCCAAGTATTTACAGCCATGGACAGATGGTCTGTAGACAAGAGATGCACTTTGGAGGCTTGAACTGCTTCTTCAACCCATTTTAACACCTAGAAGAAGAAAGAACAGTTGTTACTATACTGTCAGCAGTACTGGCTGTTAAAATATTTTCTGCTGAAATGCCTGTCTCTACTGTCTTGTAGAGATTCCATATTGATTTCTTTTTATAAATGTGAATACTTAAGGAAATGCAACTTTAATAGAAGATACTAGCAAAGCCATGGTCAGCATGGTATTTAAAGGAGTACACAAGCACACCTGGATACATCTCTACACAACAACCACAAGTAAATTTTAAAAGGAATTAGAGATAAAAACCTGTGGACATTTCTGGTCACAAATTATTAGTTGCATGAAGCAACAAGAAAAATTTTCTCATCCAGATGTACAGAGCAATTGCTATCTATGCACTTTTCCAGGGTTTTTCCCCCTAAAACACCTAATAGAAATTGCTGCTAGGCACAGCACAGAGGGGGGACTGGACATGGCTTTGGAAGGTACATCCCTGTGGGAAATGGAGGCTCCCACACCAGGGACAGGACAGCAGCCCATGGGAGAGCCCACAGTGAAGGAAAGGAAGGGTGTGAGGAGCAAGAGCAGCCAAGAGAAACCTGTGTATACTGACCCCAACCCCATCCCTGGTGGCATCTGGGGAAGGGAGAAGGAATCAGGGGAGAAGTTGAGTTGGGCAAGGGGAGGCAAAGGTGTTCCTACCTGTCTTTGCTTCCCAACACCTGAAGGAATAACTGAATATCTATTTTAATTGGCAACAAATTCATTTTCCTTAAGTCAACTTTGTCTTGCCCAGGTGATTTCCCTGTCTTTATCTCAACCCAGAAACTTCCTCAACCCATTCCTCCTCTGCAAGGGGTGAGAGGGAGCCTGACAACCAGCCAAGGGAAACCCACCACAACCAACCCAACCTCCCCAGAAACACACTTGGTTTGTCAAACTCTATGATTTTGCATCACCTCTGTATATCACAGAACTACAGCATATTTTTTAAATCCTACTGAAGTAATATTTAATATTGGGTTTGTGTAACAATGTGAATGTGACTCACAGTAATGCTGAATCGTGATTTTAAACTGCAGTTGACCATGGTGGCATTGAGAAACATCTTGTAAAGAAGAGTTGTCTTTAGATGATTGTGTCAGTTCAAGACTTGGAAACCAACAATAAACTGACCTGGATGTGCTACTGGGGGTCTCCAGGGCCAATTCAACATATTGCCCAAAAGAACCTCATTCCCCTGGTTTACTGTGCATTACTTGCCTACTTTATCATTCAAAAAATGGAAATATGCCATAGGTTTGTGTGTGAGATGACTTTGTGATAGAAACTAGACTTTATCCTCCTATACAAGTGTACTTGTTCTCATATGTTACAGTATAAATGCCCAGCAGCCTTTGAGCAAAGATGAAATAAGTTTAAATAAGTGAAGGGCGTCATTGAAAGCACATTTGAAATGGTGGGGACAGGTTTTCATCAATGATTCCCTCTCCACTCTTAGGAATGTCCCACTTGAGTCGTGCTGAGTGCTCCCAGCACAGGTGAGACAGCCCTGACCAGGTGTCCCCTCACCAAGGGTGTGCATGAGTGAGGTGCTCGGGCATGTTCACAAAACAACATACTGAAAAAACCCCAGGAAAATTGCCTGTGCTGCTCAAAGCCCTGCAGTAACATGGCCCAAGAGAGAACTGGGGTTTGTGCAACAGCTGGTGACACCAGCTAGAGAGCAATTTGTGTTTGCTTTAGACAAGCCAGGAACAGGAATCACAAGGTTTCAAAAACATCCAACTCATTTAAACTCTACTTTAGAAATTATACATCTGGGTCCAAAAATGCTTCCAAAGAAATTTCAGTGTTCAATTCCCAATGAAATGAGCACAACAGTTTTTCGTATGAGGTATATGGAAAAGTTCCCATTTAATTCCAGGATTTCACCTCCATAGGTAAGTTTTTAAATGGATTGTAAAATTCAATGAACCCATGTGAAGTTCAGTTTCTGAGAATTTTTCAAGATCAAAACTGAAAATGGAAGGCAGCAGAACAACCCAGCTGCCTGCAGTCTGGCAGCAGCTTGCTTGTGTAAGTTCAATAGGCAATTCTGGGAGATCCATTTCCCAACCCTGGCATTCCAAAGACGTTTGCAATACTGCTCTAACACTGGTTTAAAAGCAGGATTTTTCTCCTCTGGGACCTTTACAGAAAGCCCCCCAAAAAACAGCAGCTTTTGTTGTTCTGCCAAAATGTGACAAGATGAATATTATTAGAGGGAGAAGGGCAAATACAGCAATGATTTATAACATTTCCCCTGAAAAATTGCTCTTGCAACCTGCCCTGCTGTCAGGTCATTTCTTGGAATGCATACTGAAACCTGGAAAATCTGTGGAGCATGGTCTCTATTTCCCTTTTGTTTATTCTAAGACTCAAGAGTATTACTCAAGCAGTCAAAGCAATGGGATTTCAGGTTAACTGTTTCATTGCTTAAGTAAATTTAGGTTCATACTTACACCCAAAGAGGGAAAATATTCTAATGATGTTTTTAAATGTACATCAAAAAATATAACTGAGACTGTGCATGAGAAAATACTGTAAAAATAGAACATGAATTATAGATGTAAGTATAACATGTATGAAAACCACACAACTGAAAAGTTTTAGTGTTGGATCTCAAGCTCTTCAAAGTCAGGAACCACAAAAACTAAGCCTGTCTGCTTTCAACTGCCTTTCAAAAGCCCTTCTGCAGTTGCTTTATGACAGACCTTAGGTACATGATCATGGTTTATTTTTTCCAGAGACTCCAAATTCCATAGAAAACAGAGAAAGGACAGCTGTAACTATTTGTTTTTCCTTTCTTTGCTTGGCATTCACTGTACATTATGTATCTTCAGAACAGAAGTGTTCAGCTGCTTCTCCCATGAAACCATTCCTCCTTCTTCTATGAAAATGGATAATGCCTGTTTGGGAGGGGGAGAAGAAAAGGCAAGAAACCCAGGTATGCAAGAAACCTTCATTCTGTACTGTAATTTTGAACTTTTGACTTTGTCACCTGCATCGTATCCTTGAAAAGCAGTGGAGGGGCCTTTCACACCTTTAACTGAGTGAAACAATTTCTTCTGCAAACATCCACTGGTCATACCCAGCAGGGACCTGTAACACCAACCAACCCTTGGGTTGCCATCCCCTGGGAGGACTAAGAACCAGCAGAAATGGGATTTTCCTCAGTGGGTTTAGGTACCTGTTTACAGCAGAGTGAACACCTCCAGACCCCATTCCCTGTGATCTTACAGATGATACCCTTCAGCACCTTCCCCACAGCAACAACGCCTTTTGCACCTTCTAAATGTTCTGTCACCAGTCTTGTCTTCAGTCCTCCTTCAATCTTGTCTCCTCCACAGGCTTCTAATCCTATTCCAAATTCTCTTTTTTTTTCCCCATATAGGTTAATCCAGCTTTCAAGTCATTCAACAACACCCCATTTCTCCATCAGAGTCAAAGCTGCGCCCCCATGTCATTCTCAGCTCTCATCAATGTTCTGTATATGGAAGATCCATTTCTATTTATTTTTAAAATCAGGAAGAAAGATGTATTTTTAGGCAGTCTAAGGACAGGAAATTTTCCCTTCTTACAGAAAGGTTAGAAATAAGAAAAATCAAGTGCTTTAACACTAAAAGAAATGGAAAAAGACCACTCACCAGCTCAGTCCTTGTGAGCTCCCAGCTCTATCCACACTGATCAGTCCAGTTCACAGACACACAAATGTCTCATTTTTGCCACAAACAATCAAAACGACCTGGAGGCATGACCTGAACTGCCAATAACTAATAAATCTCCTCTATTTTCCACAGCACCATATCATACTCTGCTGATCATCACAGTTCATCTCAACACCCCCTCTGGCATCTGTACAAACCTCTGGGCAGCACAACCATTTACAGGAATTTCCTTACAGAAGGATAATTAGGTGTGGTGTAATGTAACTTCAAGTCAAAATTAGTATCTTTTGGAAATTGGACACAGTTCTGAAAACAGAGAGTCTGCTCTTAACAGGGAATTTAAACCATGCTTGATGCCTACTCTCAATGCCTTGAGAACAGAACCTGAGGGAAGGGCTGGAGCTATACCAGGGCAGAGTCAGGCTGGATTTCAGGGAAAGGTTCTCCCCCAGAGGGTGCTGGGCACTGCCCAGGGAATGGGCACGGCCTCAAGGCTGCCAGAGCTCCAGGAGAGTTTGGACAATGCTCCAGGGATGCACAGGGTGGGATTGCTGGGGTGTCTGGGCAGGGACAGGGGCTGGACTCAATCCTTGCAGATTCCAAGGATCCCCTCCAGCTCAGGATCTTCTGTGATTCATTTAAATTCAAGCAATTTTTGCAAATTAAGCCCTGAGTATACAAAAGCAACCAGAGAAATCTCACCCTAAAGAAACACTTTTCAAAATCAGGACTTCAATGCTTTGATAATGGACTTTGATAAAGGATTTTGAAGACACTGGAGACACTGTTTCAGAATATTATGATCCTATAATGGTTTGTGTTGGAAGGGACATTAAAGCCTATATTGTCTCACTCCTCTGCCATAGGCAGGGACACTTTCCAATAGTCCAGATTGTTCAGAGCCCCAACATGGGCCTTAGAATACTCCCAGGGATGGAGCCTTGATAATCTAACTAGATAAATATTGTCATTTATCTAATGCACAGAAATCACAGTGAGTTTGTAAACACAGGATCTTCATCCCAGACTCTTAGATGAGCTACCTTGAGCAGGTAAGTGGAGATATATATGTATTCCATGCTTTGCTGGACTGAACCCAACACAACTTTGCCAATCACTAATAATTTTGCCCAAGTTAACTGTAGTATTTGAAATCAGAACATGTTTTTCAGAAGTAAAAAAAAAAAAGCACTAAGTTTTCCTAGTCTTCTCAGTACACAAACATTGGATGGGTATCAAGTACTGTTTTGCTGTGTTTCCTTGTATCTAGCTTAGAAAATTGCTTCATTCTGCACTTAGTGCTCAAAGGGCAAGAACAAGAGGAATGGTTTGAAACTTTATATACTAAAAATAGCTTTGTTTGGGTTTTCGGGGGGTAGAATAATCAAAATGTTTTAACAAAACAAGTCGTTGGTTTGGCAGGGTACTGGGCAGGGACTTGTAATCCCCAATCCAGCACTGGGCCCACAACGGTGAGTGTGCTTCAGCATTTACAAACTGCATTCTTCACACATCATCGACTCCTCAGAGAAAAAGGAGGACAAGTGTGATTGATTGCTGCTGAATCCTGCCTGAGGGCTATCCCATAAACAGCTGATAGATCCCTTCAAGATGTCCTGTTTGTTTGCACCCACCCACTGGTGGATGTGCTTCTTGGAATCAATGCTGATCCAGAACTGAAACCACACAGAAGGTTTTACTGGGGATGGCAGCAATTTTGTCAACTCATTTTCACAGTCACTTGGCCCAGACACAGATTTATGTAAGGTCAATAATCATTAAAATTGCAGAGTCTTTCGGGTTTGGCTTTAACACAAATTGTCCAGCAGTTATTGTGGAAGACTTCTGAAAGTGATTTAGGGTTTGCTTTTTTCCACCTTAGGCAATCTCTTAAACTGTTTAAGCACCTCTTTCCAGTGGCCATAGGCTGGATTTTTCCTTCTTCCTCAAAAAAAAATGCTGCAAAAATATCACCTACTGATTTCCTCCTCTACTCTTGAGCAGAGGTGGGGAGGCCCTGGCACAGGGTGCCCAGAGAAGCTGTGGCTGCCCCTGGAACCCTGGAAGTGTCCAAGGCCAGGCTGGATGGGGCTTGGAGCAACCTGGGATAGTGGAAGGTGTCTCTGCCCACAGCTGGGGGTGCAATGAGATGATCTTCAAGATATCTTGAAACCCAGGACATTTTAAAACTTTACAATTCTGTGGTTATTTAGTCAAAAGAAATGAAGATGGATGAGATGAAGCTGGAAGGAGGTGAAAGCTGCTACTGAAATCCCCTGCTTAAGACCTTACCCAAAATTCCCAGACAGTCTCTCCTTTCAGGCAGAAGCTGGTGTTCTTAGGAACAGTGAAGTTCCAAGTTCAGAAAGCAGCCAGGAAAGCAGCTTGTGCCAGCTCCACTCCAGAACATGTCTAGCACCTACAAGTAGCTTTATCTGCTCACTTCTACCCCCCCCAAAAGCAGAAGGAAACAAAACCACAACAATCAAACTAAACCTTTACCCTAAAACTCCAGTCCTGGCAAAGAGCATTCCCCACTGGCAGTATCAGAGGGTTGCAGAATTGGTTGGGTTGGAAGGGCCCTTAAAGACCATCTTGTTCCATGATGATCCCTTCTCTATAAAGAGATTTCATGGAATCATTTCACAGAGAAGTTTTACCCTTTATACATAATAGCAAAATGCAGGCCAGGAACAGACCAAACAGGTAATTTCTTTCCTTCCAAATTTTAACCTAACTTTTGGAGGATAAATCTTCTGGGACGTCTCTCCTTTTGATCATCTTTACATCACTGCCAACAGCTTCTATCATTCCCAATGAGAACTTCAATTTTTCTAGGCAACAGCTGTAGAAAAATGCAATTTATCTCCAACATTTATCATTGTCCAAATTTTAGGACAGAAAGAAGAAGGAACAAACCAGAGTAAATTTTTATTAAAAAAACCTCAGCTAGTTATTGCCTACACTGAGAATTCAAAAGGGAATGTTTACAACATTTATAAACAATTCCAACTCTCCAGACAAATACCATGTGATTTCACCCCTCTCCAAACTGTTTTCTCATGCACTTCTGAAGTTTCATTTCTGCCTGAGACTCATGGAAGTTCCCAAAGCAAAGAGTCATTCATGGCTGTAGGTCAGGAACCACAGTTACCAGGAGCTGACAAAAGAAGTGATAACCTCAATTAAAAGTTTACTTCCAGGACGCTGTGAACAATGGAAACCTGAGAGTTCACACTGTCTATCCTACGTGGGGAACATTTTTTGTCCAGGCTAAGTAGCAGTCCCTTGCTTGCTCACAAAATGCTCGTTTAAAGCTCCTGTTTTGAGCAGAAAAAGCCACTGGGTTACACAGAGCCCAGAACAGCTCCTCTTTTGAAAGGCTCTTCTCCTGGAAGCCTTCTGACACAGGCAGAGGGATGTTGGGGAGGTTCTGGTGAGATGTGCCACTTCACACTTCCCTAATGTCAACAGAAGTCACAGAATTGCATCCTGATATAGAAGATGGAGAAAGGAAGGAAGGGAAAGATGGAACAGAGTCCAAATACTAAGACCAGAACATTTAGAAGTTCCCCTGCTGCTCACTAACCCACCATCAGTTCTCTTAAAGATTTACAGTATAATTCTTGCTTCATTTTCTTATCAATTGCAAAACTCAAGCAAACTCACCTCATTAACTTGTTTTTTGTCCAAGTGAAAAACTTGACCAGAACTTGTTGAGGCAATTTCTTCATAGACCTTGTAACCAATATGATCCCTGTCATCACAGTCTCCAGTCAGCACAAAAACCACCTGGATTAAAGAAAAATCAGTGACTCATTGGTGCATAGGTGAGGAAAGCACTGCCACAGCAGCATTAAGGCAAGACAACAGAAGAATGCATCAGTCCAGATGGGTTTGTTACTCTGCATGGACAGAGGCACTGCACTCAGTAATGATAGAAAAAGCAATGCAGAAGAAAAGGAACAGACAAAAATCCCTTTAAAAACCAATCAGCCCTGTCATTCGTATAACACTTCTTTTAGAACAACATAAAAAATTCCACATAAGTGATAAGCTGCCAAAAACACATTTACTGGTAGAAGATTCAGCTGCATTATTTAATTCACAGTAATAAAAAGAATATTCCATTAAGTTTTTCCTTAACCAGATCAATTAATTAAAAAAAAAAAAAAATTTCTTAGAATGCAGTATTATGGTCCCTTCTGTAAAAAGATTTCACCAGGTTTCACACAGGAGAATTCTAGCCTTTGTCACTGAGAAAGCAGAGCATTAAACACAGAAGCCAGCAGGGAATGCAAATCTCCCCAGTACCTGTGACTGTTTCTGTTGGATGAGTTGAAGCACTTCATGGGTCAGTCTGTAATCCTTGGATCGGGCATCAGTAAATACATAGATGAAAGAGCCAGGCAGGGAAATTTCTAGAGCAATCTTTATTGCCCCAATGCTCATCTCTGGACAGTCTCCACCACCCTGTTCACAAGCAGAAATAAAACATAACTTTTTTTTCTTTTAAGAAAAAAAAACATACAAAATAAGTTACTTTCTTTGGGGATATTCAAGACAGATACTTCCTCAGCCTCTAACCATTTATTCACCTTTTCCACCCTAAGGATTTTATGGTTTCTGCATAGTGCTGTAGCACACTCACAAGAAGCAACTGCAACAATTCCAAAGGGACGATAAAGCCAAAGGAAGAGCTCTGATGTTGGCTGGTGTCATGGTCACCCTTACCCATGTCATGCTCAGCTCCAGCTTTTGTGACAGCCCCATTTCTCACACCCACATGCTCCCTTCCTGGCTGACAACTCCCCTGCCCTGGTAGCACACAGCAGCAGGTCAGGGGCAGACAGAGATGGGAAATGGTCCCAGGCAGGCAGTGCCCAGCTCCAGGAGCTCCTCTGGACACCAGGGCAGCAAGAACCTGCCCTGGACTCCACCCTCAGCAGAGGGCACAGACACTGTGTTCCCACAGCTCTGCACTGCAGCAGCTGCAGAGCTGGAGGTTTTTAGACCATGTGTTCAATCAAAATGCTTCCAAGTATGACTTTATCTTCATAGGAAAGGATTCATTTCTCTCCCTGAATTAAGAATTTGGGAAAATTACTGTTTAAATAAAAGCTCAGTAACTTACATAAAAATTAACTTGGCATATTGAAGACAGAACTTTCCAAAGAGCTGATACAAACTGTAAAACTTACCCTGTCATCTACAATAGATCTCTACACATTCAATATTAAGTATAAAATTGATTTCTTTTATTTTTACAATCAGCACGCCTTCACACATGTGTATATACAAATCTACACATGCTGGGAAAGAAGAAGGCAAAAAGAGAGTAGTCCTTCAATACTTAAGACTTTTGTTTGTCCTCAGTGAAATGTTCATGCTGGGAACAAGTTTAATCTATCAATATTCTTAATCTGATTTCAAAGCAAGAATCTCAATAAGTTTCTCATCTATGCTAAAGAATAAACATATGGTCGCTGCTTTTCTTTAAGTCATATAGGAGCCATTGCTCTTTTTCAAAGTCAGTTCTCCTAATTGTAGCCTTAGTTTTATGGGAAAAGCAAGTGGTAGACTCCAGACAGCCTGAAATTCAAGAGAAAACTCTCCAAGAAGATAATTTTGACACACGTCAGAACTTTATCTTGGCAATGCCTATACAGTCCAATGGGACACATCAGTATATCCAAATTCTTTCAGCAGAAAACTCTTCCACATAAAACTTTAATTTGTGAGCAAAGTCAAAATAATAGCTAATTTCTACAGACTTGGAACAGGAGAATTTCTATGCCCACTTCAAGTCTACTTGATTATCATCTCCTATTATTCTATATGGCAGCATCTGTTTGCTACATGGAAAACACTACTGAGCTAAATGGTTGTTCTGAGAACAAGCATGGACTTTTTTATTCCTATAATGCACAATAACTCCTAAAAGGCAGCTGGTATTTTTTTTCTTTTAAGACATCATGGAATGGTTTGGATTGGAAGGACCTTAAAGCCCATGCAGTGTCACCCCTGCCATGGGCAGGGACACCTTCCACTGTCCCAGGGTGCTCCCAGCCTCATCCAGCCTGGCCTTGGACACTGCCAGGGATCCAGGGGCAGCCACAGCTTCTCTGGGCACCCTGTGCCAGGGCCTGCCCACCCTCACAGGCAGAATTGCTTCCTAACATTCATATTGCCCTTACTTAAATTTTTTTAGTAGAAAAATTTCCATTCAGTATTTCCTGCCGTTCTCTCCAAATTGAAATTAAATACAACTACCTCGTGAAGCTTTCTGGAAAAGCTGAGGTGAGTGAAGCTCAGGAAGCTTCATTTGAACAGGCCCACAAAAATACACAAAAAATCTGCTTAACTAAAAAAAATATAGCCTCCTCCCCAAAAAAAACAACCACTAAGGAGTCATTGCTGTCCAAATCCACGTTGTTATCCCACTGTCCATAAGAATGATTCAAAGGTAATTACAGATGAAATAAAAGTGATACCTCCTAAGCTGATCCTGTATCCAAGGAACATGTCCTTTATCACTCTGTAAAAGGAACAGGGCTCAGTTTCTGCAGTGAAATGCACACTGCCCAATTTTTACCTGATGTCAAATGCCAAAAGACCCTCCAACTATTCTGTGAGAGATGAATGGAAAACAAGAGCTGGGCTTACCCTGATGTTAAGAGAGGACAGATTGAGCATATTTTGATGTATTTTATACACAAGATACCTTGAAATGCTTTTTCTTCACCTTAAATTTACCTTTGTTCATTAATGAGAATATTTGGCCCGTGCCCTTTCTCAAAATGAACTCAGCTCAAAATTTTCTCTACCTTCACAACATTCACTCCTGCATCTTTTATCAATCACTTTGCAAAAATACTGGTAACAAACTTGTAGAAAGTATTTACATTTTCTCTACTGCAAGATGACTTATTAGTCCTTTTCTAATATTTTTTTTATTTCTATTTTGGCTCTTCATCAATACAATGGATGAATACAAGTCAGTGACAGCCTTCATATAGCAGAATGAGGATATCCTGAAAGTAATTATGAAATATGTGATCAACTAGCATTAAAGAATGAAATCTAAATTAATCAGAGAGAAACTTTTAAACAAATTGATTAGAAATGAAGAGTCTGAAATTCCCAAAAGCTTCACCTAAATAATCCACCTTTTAGAAACAGCTGCAATTACTGCCCAGTATAACTATTGCAGAAACAAAACATGAAAACTGGATGGAGTTTTGAAGCTTCAATTTCCCCACGGAGGAGGGAACTACAATAGCTATTGTTTTTGTCTGGATTTCAAGCCTTCTGCCAACTTTTAAAGTAATCTTCAAGCAATCTGTTCTTACAGGGATTACACCACGTGCCAGTTTCTGAGGGAGAGCCTGTCTGGCACTACTGACTGCAGCAAGGTTCAGCACAGGTCAGAAGCATTTTCCTTGGTTAAAGACAGGACAACAGGAACTTATGTTCTGTCAGTAAGGATAACTCCATTCCAATACTTCCCCCTTCCTTTCTGTAATCTGAAGGAATGGCTGGAGCTGTGCCAGGACAGGGTCAGGCTGGATTTTAGGGAAAGGTTCTCCCCCAGAGGGTGCTGGGCACTGCCCAGGGAATGGGCACGGCCCCGAGGCTGCAGAGCTCCAGGAGAGTTTGGACAATGCTCCAGGGATGCACAGGGTGGGAGTGCTGGGGTGTCTGGGCAGGGACAGGGCTGGACTGGATGATCTTGAGGGTTCCTTCCAGCTCAGGATATTCTGTGATTCTAAGAAGCCTTTGAATCAGTAAGTGCCAAGTAGTGCACAGGGAAGGCACTACCTATGGAAAACCTGGTGAGTCTTACAGTCCTCTTGTTTGAATGGTGTTCATGGAATACAATTTCCAGAACACAATAAAAATCCATAAGAGTGTCTATGGACAAGTTGCAGGACTAATGAAAATGCCAACTAAATGTTAGCATTACCTAACTATTCCTTCCTGTGTTATCAAACCCTATCTCCCCAAAATGATGTAAACTAAGACAAAGGAATAGATCATAACCCTAAATTAGGATGGTGACAGCTTGTGCAGGCAAAATGACAGAGCTAAGTGATCTGCATCCTCATAGATGCTTGCAGCAGGAATATCAGCACAAGAGGAAAGATTAGCATGAGGAAATATCTTTGCTAGAACCACATAGGCAACAAGTTACTCACCTGAACATAAAGTTCCCTGAGTTCAAATTGAAATTTCTTGGGGTCTGTGGTTATTGTCACTGGACCAATTTCTGGAATGAAATACAAAGAAAACAGAGTTATCCAAAGACAGATGGTAGTAAAAATTAAAAAAAAGAAAACTAAAAGCATTGAACAGAAAGAAATAGTAGAGAATATCTCCAGTACTGAAACCTACGATTTCAAATCTGGTAACTTTAAAATTCCAGTATTACCAACCTCTGTGTGCCCTAAATATTAACAGGTACATAAAGCCTTTCACCTTTGATTTTGATCAAACATTTGATTGTTCTTAATAATAAAAGGAAAGAGAAATTTCCAGAACAAGTGTTGCTGGACCAAGAAATAATGTATTTTTCCAGAAAGATGCTCTTCAGACTGGAGAAAATGAGGCTTCAGGAAAACCTTATAGCAGCCTTCCAGGGCCCAAAGGGGTTCATAGAGAGTTGGACAGGGACTTTGGACAGGGGCCTGGAGGGACAGGACAAAGGGAAATGGCTTCAAACTTTAAGATATTAGTTATTGGGGAAGCCACTCTTCCCTGTGACAAAAGGAAGGCCCTGGCACAGAGTGCTCAGAGCAGCTGTGGCTGCCCCTGAATCCCCGGCAATGTCCAAGGCCAGGCTGGATGGGGTTTGGAGTAACCTGGGACAGTGGAAGGTGTCCCTGCCCATGGCAGAAGGTGAAACGAGATGAATTTAAGGTCCCTTCCAACCCAAACCATTCCACAATTTAGTGATTCTAGGTAACCATGAAGAGGCCTCTCTGGACAGAACATACTTGGCTTTGCAATTTTACTCCTGTAACAAAAAAAAAAGAAAGAAAAGGACATGTGCCACATGTCTTCCCTGGAAAAAAAAAGTACAGTTGGAAAAATGCCAGTGTGAGCCCTATCCCCAATCCCAGCACATCTAGCAGGAGCTGCCAGAAAGAACCAAAGCAGGAACAACTTTATTAATGGGATTTGCCATGTCTTTGTCTCCTGAGGAAGGGCAGGACATCCAAGTGAGGTTGCCTGGGGTGTTTAGCAGCAGCACATATGTGAGCATTTCCCAATCCCATGGAGCTGTCCCTCTGCCCCTCACACAGCTGCCTTCTTGACTGGTATCAAATGTGATTCCAGGCAGCTGGTTCATATGTTGTGATTTC
Source organism: Thryothorus ludovicianus (assembly GCA_013397245.1). Taxonomy (NCBI): domain Eukaryota; kingdom Metazoa; phylum Chordata; class Aves; order Passeriformes; family Certhiidae; genus Thryothorus; species Thryothorus ludovicianus. The sequence goes on along the minus strand of VZTB01017967.1, from coordinate 384,888 downwards.
CTGCCTGTTCACCTCAATCTGCCTTGGCACCAGTGCTCTCCATTCTTTGCCTGGCCCGGGCAGGCATTGCTGCCCTGGCCATGGGCACTCGCCCAGCTCGGCAAGCGCAGTCAGAGTGCTATGCCAGAAATCAATAAATAAACACACACACACAAAAATGAAGAGATTTCTGCCAGCTGAGTGCTCCAAAGCACTCAAAGAGATCAGCTGAGTCCCAGCAGACCAAATGGGGCACAATTCTGCTGTCAGGGTAAAAGCCAAGCATGAAACTGCAGCGGTGCCAATTTAATACAGCTGCAGCTTACAGGGAAGTGCTGCCTCAGCAGACCTCACAACACTTTCCAAGCTCTATAAAAGTTAATATGCACTTATCTCCCATATAATACAGACATCTTCCTTTTTTAAACAATCCAAAGTTTTATTTCACTGGAGTTACAACTGCCATCACTAAGGTCTACTCTAATCACACCAGTATTTTCTGGGCAAGCTCTATTTGTGAGTGTCTGTTGGTTTGATTTCTTTGAAAGTCACCCACGAGATCACACAAAACCTTTTCTAGAATATTAAACTGTCCTTAGGGTTTTTTTTGTATGGCTGTGAGTCATTTATCTGTGAATACATGTAGTAAAATGCTGCACTATCATTAAAAGAGCCATTATAAGGACTCACTGTTCCCTCCTGCTGTGCTCCCACTCCCCCTGGCACTATTCTCCTTTGGGTATCCTTTAAAGCAAACACCTGCAATAAAGCCACCTCCAAACTGTTTTGCTTCCCATCTGCCCCTTGCCAAGCACTGATCTAAAGCACATCACTGACTGGAGTTTATCCATACAGTAACCCCATTAGCTCCATTACTCCCACCCATTGAGGGATTCAGTGTTTCAGTCTAGTGCAGTAAATCCTTTGGAAAGGCTTTCTTACCCTATAAAATAAAGATCTGAAAAGCAACACTCCTTCAGCTAAGCTAAAACAGTCCATCAGGTCAGATGGGCTGAGAATTTGGCTTTATCCTCCCCCAGGCAGCACGGGCTGGCTCCAGCAGTGCCAATGCCAAGGGGAGCTTCCTGCAGGATCACAGCACCAGCCACCCTCTGCTGAGAGCTCAGCAAAGAGCTCAGCTGGGAAATGGCTCCTGGGCCACCAGAGAGTGGCACAGTTGTTGTGGGGGTCTCTCCATGGCTCACTACCCCAAAACTTTCATGGTCACCCAGAGGGAGCTGTGCAAAGGTGAAAAAGCTGACACAGCCCTAGACAGCCAGTCTTTTTGGGGCATCAACTCAACCCTCTGGCCTCACAAGTACAGTGTAAATGTCAGCTCTTCCAGACTGACTAGTGAATCCAACAATACTGCACACACACAAACTGGTAATAGCCAAAAAAAGAAACATTTTAAAAGAATGGCTGCACATCCCTGAGCAAAAACTGTAATCACAAAAGTCAATGTAGCCACTGTGGCATCTGAGCTTGTACCTAAGCAATTAAAGAACTATGACAACACCAGACCGAGTACCACAGAGATCAAGGATTTTGATGGGGAAAATAATGTAAAAAACCATCTCATTGGCAAATAGGGAGAAAAGCCAGCAGCAACCTGAGAAATTGGCCACTCCAAAAGGCCCTGCTGTTTTTCCATGGCTTTCTGCCACACCTCAAATGGCCACATGTTTATGTACAAGCTGAGCAGCAAGCACATTGGGAAAACCACAGATTTCCCCATGACACACAATCACACATAATTACCACTGATGGTGATTGCAAATTTGGCACTCTCCTAGTCCTGACCACGGAACACATCTGCTCCAAATGTCTGCTTTGGACAGCTGGGTGCTTTAGGAGATCTAGCAAAAGAATATGGAAGCCTTTTGCCTACCTCTCATCAACTCAGAACACTGTATTTGTTTGTTCCAGAAGGAATAAAAAAGCTCTAAGTGATACATGTTAGCTGAAGGAATTTTGGCAGAGATGCTAAAAACCTTGTGGAGTGCTCTCACCCACAGAATTCCTTCTTCTAATTCACAGCAAGGATGTTTTCCTGATGCAAAGCCATATCCAGAATTAAAACTAAATAAACAAAGCCAAGATATTCCCCCAAAACACCTCCATAGTTTTGAAAATTTCCAAAGAAATACAAATTTTAAAACTATGACACTACGAATGAAAAATAGAAAAAAACAAAATTCCAAAACCTACCATAGAATAGCAACAAATCCTTTATATTCCAATAACATTACTATTATATTATATATAATAATGCCACAATAACTACACTATGTTACACTACATTATATACTAATAAAAAGGAATATTATAGTTATTAATATATTTAGTTATCTCTTAATAACACAGTACACACAGAAACAAAAATGGGTGACAAGTATCTCCTACATTCTTTTTTATTTATGAAGTGACTGATAAGTCTAGCACTGGGTTGTGGTAATTCTGACAGCTTTTGAGATCAGAGGACTAATATGGCTTTCACATACCCATAGAGACAAATCCTCACCTGCCCGTTTATATGTTTGTGTATATGTATGTGTGTGTGAGTACACATACTTCAAATAATTTTCACCACAAATGAAGAGATGCTGAAGGATTAGGAGTAATCAGATGGGACAGCTGAAATGCCTAAACCAAGATCCCTGCCAAAAGAAGCTCAAGTACAATTTTTCCTTAAGAGCCATTTACTAAGGGTGCTGAGCACTGAGGTTTATCTGATTTAATGCTCTTCTCAGAAAAAGGAGAGAACTGTGTCCAATCCAGCAAAGCTCTGCTTATAACGCCTCTGAAGACCTTTAGGAGCAGCCACTGCCAAGCATTCAGAGAATAAGAACAATGGCAGAGCTCATCCCAGCCAGGCTCCAGCCAGCTGTCCATCCTGAGGGCACAGAAGAGAAACCTGCAATTTTCCAACAGCAGCTTGAGTCCTGCAGGCTCTTCCCTCCACAGATCCCTCACGAGCTGCTGCTGTGGGTGCTTCACAGAGCTCTGCTTCCCCTTAAAGGGAGGGTCATCACACAGGTGAGAATACATAAAAGAAACTTGTAACTGCCCTCTCAAATGACAGTGAATAGCTTTGTTCCTCACACAGCTGACAAACACAGGCACACAGGATCAGAAGCTGTTTCACAGCGTTATGTTTTAATGCACCAAAAATGCTGCTCCGTTTTAACTGATTGCAAATTTCTGTTGTAGACAACCAAACCAAGAAGCTGACTCCACCACGCAGTATAGAAAAACAAACTTAAAGCCTTGTGCTTCATGTTCTGAAGTAAAGGACACCCTCGAGTCCCACTCAGTCGATGGGAGCTGTGTGGATACAAACTTTGATGAATTTTTCCAGGAGAACAAGGCAGCACTGCAGATGCTGCCTACATGAGCCCCCCATGGCTAACACACATCCCACTGGAAAGACCATCCCAATGGATTCAGGGAGCACTGAGTAAGCCAAGATGATTAGCACTAGAACACGTAAAAAGCTATTTAAAATTTCCTCCTAAATTATATTCCCTCGTGACTTAGCTGCTTTCAGATTCTAACCTGGCTATAATTAATTTTTTCAAGAGCTCAGAAACTGCAGTGAGCAACTTTCACAGGATTCTTAACCAGAGAGAAATGAGCACAACCAGCCCAGCAAGCTCACATTTCCTTAGCACACTCACTTCTTTATTTTTTAAATCATTTTTCAGCCTCATGACTTATGACTACTAAGTGTAACAGCAGACAGGAAGGAGTCAGACTGCTCACAGTTTTTCACCCAGATTTTCACAAGTTGGCTGTTCACAGACAAACCAGATAGATCATCCTGGGAATTGCAGAGCCCTGCTAAGCAGCCCAACCCAGGGCCAGTGGAGCTGATGAAGCTCCATCCTCAAGGATGGCAAGGGGTCACCACCCTCATGCATCTAACTCGTTACCTCAGGACAGTGGCCAGAGCCTGGCTGAAACCCAGTGACCAAAGAGCTAACACAAGCAATGTGCCTTAGAAAGTCCCACATTTGTGTTATTACCCATTGTTTTAATAGTTATGAGCTCATGTTGGGGGTTTTTTTAAGGAAAATAACAATGACCAAAAAAAAAAAAGCATTACACGTGCTTCATTTCTTGGAAAAGAAAAGCTCACTTGGAGACCCACAGTGGATAAAATCTAATATTCTCATCTTTTGTCTACTGTAACAAGCACTAAGTTTAGCTTATGAGCCTCAAATTGTCTAAAAGTTATTAACCACATGCAGTAAGAAACAATAAAATTCAGGGACAGATTTGCCCAGCACACTGTTAACACCACCTTCTGAGAAATACAGTCACAAACCACAGCATGAGCAGAGTAACCTCCTCTACCCAGAGATGGTTAAAATAAATCCAGTTTGCTATAAATGCTCTTTTAAATGGGTGATGTACAGAACAGTCTTGGAACTTCTCAAGCCCTTTGCATGAGTGGCACAATATATTAACCAAGGAACCCTAATTAAAAAAAACTAATCTCTTAGGCTGGAAATGAGAAAAAGATAGCTTGAATTAAATAGAACCACAGGTTAATTATTGTTCTGAGGAAGTAATCCACCTGAACATCTCCTCTAGCTCCACTGTGAGGCCAGAAGTTTTTTCTATTGCTGGTGCACAGCTATGGGCAAAGAGTCCAGAAAACTTGAGTCCATGTGGTTCAGATTTAAAGCAATGACTTTAGTGGCTATTAAATGTCCCAAAAAAGAATGACACAAAGCAAGGATTTTTCCTTTCTGAGGACAAGCAAACAAACTGAATGGTGAAATCTGGAGCAGCCCCACCTTTCTCCTCCCTCAGTCTTTTTGCACAGTGCTGGATGTCTGTTCCCAGTGCTGGGTCTGAGCTGCCTCTGGCCAGCCCTCCGTGGATGATTGCCCAACTCCCAACACGCAGCCACGGCTGGCAGCTCGGCTGACAGGCCCTGAGAGAGGCCAGGGCCTGAGCAAGCCACACAGATTATGGGAAGCTCTCACAACTAGGTGGTCCCTGACATCCAAGCCTTGAGCTTGAGCTCCATCCCAGCACTGAGTGCATCCAGGACTGCAGTCTGTGCTCTCCTGCATCTCCTGCATGCCCAGAGCTTTGAGGTTTGTGCTTGCCCATCCAGCACTGCCGCTCCTGCAGGCATTCATGGGGCTGCTTTGCTGTTCCAACAACAAAAGGCAGGAGCAGACACAAGGGGGAAAAGCTCTGAGCGATTTGCTTTGCTCAGCCTACAGTAAAGGACAAACAGCTGATAAGGACTGCAGACACAGCTTCCTTACTGTCCAGCCTGGGAGCAGCGCCGGATCCCAGCGCTGGACCGCGCTCCCAACTCCCACCAAACATCTGAGAAGGTCAGCAGCTCCCCTTCTGTTTGTGTTTATTTCCCCTTGTTAACAACAGGCTGAACTGAGTTTAACCCAGTTCATAATGCTCTTTAAATTCTTTCTCCAGACTGAACTCCAGTTCAGTCCAGGTCTATTTCTGTCTCATCTTTAGGTCTGTGTATTCTGGCACTGCTCCTTCTACGCTTGCAACAGCACCGGATAAAGAACGTGCACTGAGGAATGGGGCAGGAATGAATGCAATTCACAGTGCTGCTTTAATTCACATTGTGATTAATCACCTTACCATGCTGAAGTCAAATCAAGAAATATTTAAAACACAATTTTTAATTCACAACTTATACTTAATATTGCATTACAAAATTAGCTTATTGACTGTGACATCTAGCATGAATGATTTTGAGCTGCTGTCCAAGCCGCTGCCGGCTGGGAAAATATCCGAGCTCCACCGTCGGGAGCCTGCTGGCACTGCAGGGTACCACAGCCTCATCCCTAAAGCTCATTCTCCTTCATGCAACTCAGGCTCCCACCATGTCCCCAGATGTACCTCACCATAAGAGGGGTCCAGTGACTAAAGTCACAGCTTCTTTTATTTGCAGGGTAGATTAATTCAATTACAATGGCTTGGAAGATTATATTCCCAGATTACTTCCTTCAAAGAGATTTGGAAGATCCTTGGAGAGAGCTAGCTTACTGAAGCCAAGTCAGATTTTTGATCTCGAGACATCAGCAAACTGAAAAGCAACTGGCTCTTTCCTGCTGAAAGTGCAGCTGCATTGCTTTCCCAAAGGAGATGGAAATACTAATGCACTCAGAACCCACAGCTACACAAAAGCAGACCCTGAATGCAAACAAAGTCACCACCAGCACCCTGAGCATCCTGGGAGCAGGATAACCCAGTCAGGGTACATCTGGGATGAGGGGGACCATTCTACATCCCCATGATGCAGCACATACCAAAGTCTCAAGGCAGGAACTGTACTTAACAGGGTAATTACCCCCCAGTTATTAATAAAGCAGCAGTCACTAACAAGCTTTATGGAGACCATGGCACTAATCCATCAGTGCTTAAAACTGCCAAGAGACCATGGGAACACAAGGACTTCCCAGAGTATGTTCCCATATTAACCCTATCAAACTCTTTAACAAGCTTGTGTTGTGGGTTTGCTTTCACATGGTAAAATATTATTTTATTTTAAATCATCATAGAATCATAGGCTTAGGTAGGAAGAGATCTTAAAATTCATCTAGTTCCATCCCTTGGGCAGGGACATTTCAACTACCCCAGGTTGCTTCAAGCCCCATCCAGCCTGGCCTTGGGCACTTCCAGGGATCCAGGGGCAGCCACAGCTTCTCTGGGCACCCTGTGCCAGGGCCTGCCCACCCTCACAGGGAAGAGTGTCTTCTGTATGTTGAACCTACATTCAGTACAAAATTCAGATATTCTGCATGAGGTTAGTCTGTATCTAAAATATTCTTTTTTTTTAATTTTTACTAATAAAAATGCATCTGCCTTCTTTCCAAGTAACTGAGTTTTTATTGATTTCAGTTACAACAGACCCCAGCTTCCATCCAAGTATTCTACTATAAAGTGAATTGCTAAAGGATTACCAGTGTAAAACCATTAGAAACCCCAACCCTGTCCTTTCAGGCATTACAATTGTAAATTCAAACCTCTGCATCATTCCAGCTAAGTCTCCACTTCACAGAACTAATCCATGTACAGATGACAGAACACGGAATGTTACAGCAGATAACACTGTCCGTGTACATCAGTTACTCACTCCGACAAAATCCAGTTGGGAATATTATCCCCAGGGTTCTAACAGGGGTCCAGGCCTCAAATATCACTGTGAATTAAGAGGCATTGATTAGCTAAAGTTAAAACAACCATTTAAGGATGTTCAAAGAAGAGCTGTTACTGGTGTTTCAGGTTAACGTGAACTTTTTGGTCTTTTTAAAAATCTGTTATTAACTTAAACAGTGAAAACTCTAAATAACTAATCTTTTATTTCTACCTATCAGACACATTTCTTACTCCTGGTGAGGCTCTGTTTGAGAAGTTGGATCAGATGATTTTTTTGAGGTCCCTTCTAACCTGGGCTGTTGTAGGACTCTATAGTACAAGAAGGCAGTGGGAAAAGGAAGCAGAAAATAAGACTGCAAAATAGCTTATCTGACAGAGCCAACCCAGGAAAAAGAGGATACTTAAACATTTTAGTTCTATTTTTAAAAATATGTGGTTTGGATTGAAATGGCGATTTAAAAAGAAAGATATAGCAAGTTTTTCATGGCCAGACGAGCCTCTCAAAAGCTTCATCAGAGCACTGTTTACTTTGGTAACTGGCGACTCAGCTGGAAGCAGCTCTCTCCCATCCCTCCACTTCTGCCTGTATCATTTGTAATTGTGTCATTTTCGAAATGGCACCAAGAAAAACATTTTTAAGCAGAAACCATTCAAGCAAGGGATAAACTCCTTGTGGAAGTCTAGAGAACCAAGGCTGAGAAACTGGAATGCTCACCAGAACCCAGGGGAAGGGGAAAGGAGTCGGGCTAGGCTGAGCAGTGTCTCCACACTGCCAGAATAGCTCAGTGGTGACAGTGCTCTCTTGTGTCTCCTTGCTTTCCATGGGTCACAGCAGTTAGAATGCCTTGCCTCTGGTCCTTCCCACCTCCAAGTCTGGCCCAGCAGCACACACAGGCAGCTCTCCTCCCTGGGACAGGCTGCAATCCCTGGAGCGAGGCTGCTGGGAGCCATCTACACACAGGCACAGAGGCTCCTCTCCCCCTTCTGCAGCAGTGCACTCACTCCATGGTTTCAATCTGCCAGGAGAGCAAAAAAACAAAACTTCTCCCCATAGTAGTCACACAACCCCTGAGAATGACTATTTGGTAAATGAGCCCTGTTGCACAGAAGTCTCACACTCAGCACTGCTGAGGGTCTGGCTGCAAGACACACATGTTTAGTTGTCACTTTGGAAAGGGAATCTGCACATTCACTGACTTATGTAAACTCTGGGGTATGTAAACAATCCCCCAATCCGTGTCTAAGCATCATTTCTACCCACAGTCATTTGTCATATAAAATTGACATCTCAGTCAGATAGCAAAACACCTTATAATAGAGAATCATGGAATCATTTAGGATGGAAAAGCCCTCTAAGATCATTGAGTCAAACCATTGCCCCAGCACTGCCAAGGCCACCACTAAGCACATCCACAAGTGATGGATCCACACAGCTTTTAAATCCCTCCAAGGATGATGACATTTCTCTGGGCAGCCTGTTCCAATGCTTGTCAACCTTCTGAGGGAAGAAACACTTAATATCAACTTAAAACTCCCCTGGAGCAACCTGAGGCTGTTTCTTCCTGTCCTATATAACAATATAGCTTTAAATGCCAAGTGAGAAAAGACCAGAAAGAAGCCCAAAGCTGGAAGAGCCATGTCACTGTCTCTGTGACCTGGATCCATGCAGGACTCAGAATCCTAAAAGCTCATCAGGTCCTTTCTTCAGCATCCTTCAGAGTCTACCTAAACCCTCAAGGGTATGACAAGTTTTAAAGCACATGAGCTGCCCTAGCAAGCTGAAGGACTTGCCCTGGGAGGCTATGGCTGCCCTGGAAGCACCCAAGGCCAAGTTGGACAAGGCTTGGAGCAACCTGGGACAGTGGGAGGTGTCTTTGCCCATGGCACGGGGTGGAATGGGATGGGCTTTAAGGTCCCTCCCAACACAAACTGTTCTGGGATTCCATGAGCATTCTATGGCATTTCTGATGCCTGCATAGAAAAGATACAAACAGAAGGATTTGATAAATTGCACGGGCTAAAGCTGAAGAGACCATCAGCACTTTGGATTCCACAGCAGAAAAACAAGCAGGATTTCAGCTGCAGCTGCTACCCCATCCCACCCTTTAGGCAGGGAGAGCTAGAGCCTTTGCTGACCACCAGCAGTACTGCAGTGCCAAGTCTTTACTCCCTATGGGTTTGGCACAGGACAACTCTGGAAGTGTTTTACAAAAAACCTAATTTCAAGAGCAAATTTCAGTTGCTGCAGCTGGCAGCCAAGCACAGTAACTGAGGATGCCACCAGTGAACACCATGGAACGCGTTGGTTTGGAAAGGACCTTAAGGATCACCTTGTTCCAACCCCCTGCCATGGCAGAGACACCTTCCACTAGACCAGGCTGCCCAGGTCACAAAAACACACAGGTACATGTGTGTCACAGGGCCTGGCCTGGCACTTGGCCCACAGCTCTGCTCAGATGCTGCTGATGAGTTCCACAAATGGCATTTGTCCCCTGTGCCCCAGCAGCTCCCTTACAACCACGCTGCCTTTTGCCAACTCCTCTACACACGCAAGAATCCAGGCAGCTCATTACAGCAGGATCCATGAGAGCTTAACAGGGGAGCTGCTAATCCAGGCAGCTTTGCCCAGCCTTGTCTGCCCAGCAGCAGAATCCCAGCCGTGCAGAATCTCTGTCACCTCCCTGCACAGACCCAGTGCCCCTGCACTGACCCACGGACACAGCACAGCCCACGGGAGCCCTGGGACACCTCGGCACAGGAGGAGCTCAGTAGTTAGAGGAAAACTGTTTCATGGCTTTGGAAGAAGGAAAAAAAGGCACCAGAATATTTCTGCTCTTGATGCAGGTTTCAGTGCTCAGTAGTTTTTAGGAAGCTGTGGAAGAGAGAGAAACATTAAATATTATCTGCGGGTTATAAAATTCCATGGAGTTTTACTAGTGTAAAACTGCAAGCATGCTCCAAATTAACTCAAAAAGCAGATGTGAACAGGGAGGGAGGAGGAAAAAGGATGAGAACAGTAACTTTTTTGCCCTAATCAGCTAAACAGGAATACATTAGGCAAAATTTTGGTTTTTGTTCACTCATCTTGCAAAACTTGTTTGAAATAATGCCACTATTTATGTTTAGACAGAAATTAATTTAGACTAACTCATCTGTCTTGAACCTTGTATTTCCCAGTTTCACCCTCCATCTGGCCTAGTCCAAACAGACTGGAATGCACTCAGCTGACTACTGGAAAAACATGGAACTCTCACAGGGCAATGAAATAATCGATCGCTAAATAATTGCCAAACTTACTCTAAAAGAATGATTACAGTTTAAAAACAGAAGCATTTACCATGATGATTGTTTTCACTAAACTCTTCAGCCTGTTTAAACAACACAGAGCACAAAGATTTCTTCCCTGGGGAATTTGGATCTGTGACCATAAAGCCATCAAGCTCCAAAAACCAATGTTACCACCTGCCTTGCACTGTTTGTATAGGTCAATCTAAAGCATATTTTCTCAGTCTGAATTGTGTCTGGAAGAAAAGCCACTCTCTGAACTGGCAGGTCCTTTCAAAGGACAGTATGACAGCTCACACTGGATATTTGAAATGGTCAGGTCACCACTCCCCTCATAAGTCAACATGAGTGAAGGGTGAGTGCAAATTCCTGAGATGCTGCAGCAAGTATAGTCACTGAGGATGGCATCAGTGGATGGCATGGAATCATGGAATGGTTTGAGTTTGGAAGGGACCTTAAAGCTCATCTCATTCCACCCCTTGCCATAGGCAGGGACACCTTCCACTAGGTCGTTTCAAGTCCCTTCAACCTGGCCTTGGACACTTCCAGGGACCCAGGGGCAGCCACAGCTTCACTGGGCACCCTGTGCCAGGGCCTGCCCACCCTCTCAGGGAAGAACTTCTCTTCAATATCCCATCTAACCTGCCCTCTGGCAGTGGGAAGCTATTCCCCCTCATCCTGTCTCTCCAGGCCCTTGCCCCAAGTCCCTCTCTAGCTTTCCTGGAGACCCTTTAGGCACAGGAAGGGGCTTTCAGGTCTTCCCAGAAACTTCTCATCTCCAGGTAAACACCCACAGCTCTCCCAGCCTGTCTTCAACCCTGCCCTTAGAGACTGGCTGTGTCTTTGCCCTGCTGTCCTGCTCAGTGCTCCAGCTGCAAACTCTCTCTGCCCCTCCCTCCAGTGTCTTAAAGACATTCACAAACCAGCATGGAATTCCTGAATACATTGAGAGTCAACTCAACTTTCCTGAACATGAAGGCCAAGGAACAAACATTGTGACAGCATCACTAATTCTTTAAACAACAGCCTGTTGAGCAGGCTCAAGGCACCACTTTTTTGTACCAACTGCCCATTGGAATGGTCACAGTGAAGATTGTCATTTCATGGAATTCAGGAGCTATTCAGGTACAGACATGGATAATCATCCAGCCTCTCTTGAAGATCTTGTTCAGGTGTCTGCAGTACAAAACAGCATCCAAATGATTAAGGCAGGATGGCTCAGGTTTAAATCACCAGTGCTGCCAAAATCCCCTTTGCTGCCAGAGGCAAATCTTCAGGCGTCACTCAGGAAAACACTTTAGGATATGTGAAAAGGGTATCAAAATCAACAGAATATATATGAAAACATTCCAGAGTGTTTTGCTTATCTACAGAGTTTGTGCCTGAGGTCTCCAAACTAAAGGAGGTGATGTTTCCTCATTTCCTATCCCTTCTTTATCCCTAGAGCTGGGGTTGGATATCCTGGGCAGGATTATTTATCATCACATGAATATATCAATACTTTAGCAGCATAAGCTCAACTGTAAAAACGTTAAGACAAATGTTATGGATTAATTTCTGGAATGATTACAAGGCCCAAGACCCCAGTGTCCAGCTAAACTACATAAACACAGATAAAACTGTCCAAACTGTAAACCTGAATAATAAACCCTATTTAACTAACAGAATAGCCTAGATGAAATTCCAGATGTCTCTCACACTTGATTAATTAAAATACATGCTAAGAAAGTTCAATGTACACTTCTACAAAGGAAATATCAACAAGACCAGGAAAAATTTAATTCATTTCATTCTCCAGTCACATTTACTGAGCCCTTCCAAATATGTTATGTTGCTGATTAGCAGTAATGCCTTAAGGTACTCTATTTTCCTTTTTTCTGATCTTTGGAGTTAAAAACTGCTTTAAAACATCACTGAGGCACATAATTCTTACTGAACAATAATGTCAGGGAGCACCCTGTAATTTAAAATGCCGCATTTCTAATGGACAAAATTGAGTCAAGTAGGAAAAGCAGGATGGATCCAGATCCCAGCCTGAGCACAATCAGACTTCAAACAGGGCTGAAAAAATGAAAACCAGCTGAGCTCATAAAAACCAGACCCTGCTTAAACAATCTTTCATCAAGTAAACTTCACCTATGCTGTTACTCTTGGAATTTGGTAAAGTAGGAGGAGCCAGCAAGGTCTGAAGACAAGATGAGAAAGGGTATTTGGGAAGGATGTAATATTTAGCAAAATCAGATGGCAGACGACCAAAGCCAGACTCTGAGCTCAGTTGTACTGGTGTAAATCCAAACTAGCGTCACTGACTGTAATGGAATTACTCTGGATTTACTCCATGTTAACGGAGATCAAAACCTGATCAGACCCAGAATATCAAACTGGGAAAAAAGGCTTTTATATCTACACAATGGGACATTTCACTGCAAGTAACCAAGCAAGTGTTTAACACTACATAGCTACAACACACGGTGAGATGGGCTTGAGTTATCCCATAAATACCCACAGCCAAAATTCTCTACAGAGTGAAAAGTTTTATGTACTTCAAATCTGCCTCTAAGCAAGATTTATGCAAGTTAATGAGTCAATTCAAGAAATGCTTCACTTATTCTATTTGCTTCTTTTGTAAAAGGGACAGTTTGAGATGAACCAAGACTCATCCCCACAAAGCAGGAATGCAACAGCATCTCTTCAGTTGCCTCCCTTGTGTCCTTTCCAGAAAGGAACACAGACTCTTACCATCTGCTAATCAGCACCTCCAGCCCCATGCACCTCTAGACTGGGGAGCATTTCTGTGCCTTCTCTCTAAACAAAGTCCCAGCCATGGCTGTGCCAAACCACCAAGGCATTAAAAGATTTGATGTGGTAAAATTGCCAATTCTTCAAAATGCCATTTAGCCAACAGTCATTATTTTCATCTCCCTGTACCACGGCTCATTTGGATAACAGAATTACTCTCAAGTCAACTTTGAAAGGTAGAGAAAGGGTCGATGTTTTACAGCAATGACATGATCCCCACTTTTCACACCCTAAGCATAAGCCACAGCAGGAATATTGAGAACAAAGCTTGACACACAAAGCAGCACATTTTTCCCCCACTGTCAGCATTCACAGAGGCTGTCCAGATTCTCTCTCATACACAGATCCCGTGTAACTCAACCCTTCCAGGTCACTACCACGAGGGATGCTCCCTCCCTGCCTGCTGCAGCTCTGCCACCTGAGCCCACTGCCAGTCCTGCTGGCCAGAACCACCACAACACAAGCCATCACCTCCTCTGCTCAGCCCCAGGGTGGTTCATGCACTCAAATCAAGCACCCCAACTAAAGAGCTTCCTTAGTCTCTGCTAACCTGGACTGTTTGGGAATGAATCTGGGATTGCCAAGCAGCATTCGTGGCTGGGGATCAGAAAAAGTCACAATGTCAATGAAGATGGAAGGAGGAAGAAGAGTAGAACAATAATTATTTTGTCCACTACAGTTACAACTTTAGGAAAGTGTAATTCAACAGATTCAGTACAATTCCAGAAAACAAAATATCAAGGTCAGCTGATATCTGGGTCCAATTTTGACCCAGAACAAACTCTACAAAAGTACTCACTCCCATGGCCAGCATGTGAAGTGGGAATGAGATGTGTCCTAGCTACCAGCCTCATTCAGGCTGAGGCAAACATCACCTGGCAAGTTGAGAGAGGAGATTCTCCCCTCGACTCTGCTCTGGTGAGACTCCACCCTCAGCACAAGAAAGACATGAACCTGCTGGAGAGAGTCCAAAGGAGGCCATGGAGATGCTCCCAGGGCTGGAGCCTCTCTGCTCTGGAGCCAGATGGGGAGAGCTGGGGGTGTTCACCTGGAGAAGAGAAGGCTCCAGGGAGATCTTACAGCCTTTTCCAGTGCCTAAAGGGGCTCCAGGAGAGCTGGAGAAGGACTTGTGACAAGGGTTTGGAGGGACAGAACATGGGATTGCTTTGCAGGATGTCCCTGCTCCCAGCAGGAGCTGGAACCAGATGGTCTCAGAAGTCCCTTCTAACCCAACCCATTCTGTGACTCTGTGTTCTCCTGCACAAACCTTTTTTGTGGGTAACACAGCACCTCTTTCAGAGCAAGAATATATTGTCTTTAGCACCAGCACATTTCACCATTCAGGATTCAGTGTGTATATGCAAAGGATACTCCACACTGCCAAGAAATCTTGAGATATGGAGAGGAGTACTGAGAAAGGACACTGAACCTCTGAGGGAAAAGGGTCAATGGAAATTTTGAGGAAGGGAAGGGCTGAATACAGAGACAAAGAAGATAAAAAGAGAGACTAGGAAAGAAATGGAAAGAAGGAATAAACATTTCAGAGAGAAAAAAGTGATTTGTGGGTTTGTGGTTAACACAGAGAACTGTGACTCAGGGGTAGGTCACATGAATTCCCTGTGATTTGATTCAGTTTATGTAAAATTTAAAAAGGGAAAGACATGCCCAAAACAAAACAAAGAAAAAACCCAAGACACAAAAAAACCAAACAAACACCACCAACAAAGCCAACCATACAGACAACAGAAATGTCCTAAGACACTGAGATGTAGGGGTTTAAGTAGTATGTTGTTAAATCAGGAGTAAACAATCCTGGCTGAGCACCACTGCCTAAGAACCTCCATGTTCTCCAAAGGCTGTAGGGAGAGCAGCCAAAATGTTACCCCAGCCAGTGCACACCATGTCTTTTTTCAAAGCATCACCAGGGACTCAGACAGGCCTGTGCCACATCCTGGGCTCTTGCTGTGCTTCTGGTACATGACAGCAGTTACTGTGCACAGCAATGCTAAAGATCTCTGAAAATCACACCACTATGGTACTGGTGTAAGTAACAGAAAATGGGAAAGGATCTGCCCAAAAATGGGCAGAATTACAGGCTCTCTGACTGGGTGCCTCAGCTATTGCTCTTTTACCCAAAATTGTGTGTTTGTCCAAACATTTCCCCTATTTGCAGCCTAAAAACCTGGCTCTGACACAGTAGCTTGAAGTCACAATCTCATGAAGATTTCAACAAACAGAAATACAAATTAATAGGGGGGCATAAAAGAAATTACAGTACTCCTAGCTGTCCTAAGACTGAGCCCATCATTTCTCCTGCACAGCTTTCCTCCTTCTGTTCCTCACTAAGTTCCAACAGCAAAAGCATACTACGCAGGAGAACAAAGACCTCACTAACTAAACAAAAAGCTCCATCCTTTGGAAAACAGACTCGGACATACCATTGCAGAGCTAAGAGAACTCAGGAAATGTTTCAGAGATATTCAGCATCCCCAGAGACACTTCACTTCAGCTCATGAAAATACACTGGTGTCCAAGGCATGAAAATTACAATGGCTTCCTGCTGACCATCCCAGCCCCCGGGCTAGGAATCTAATTTAAACAAGCTGGCAGGAGTCCAGCAGTAACCTACAGCCACAGCTCAGAGCTGCTATCCCGAGCAAACAGCCCAGACATTTAGCAGGGACTACAGCAACACAAGACATTCCTTCATTTTCATTCCATGCTGCAAACCCACCCCCACTCACTCCAGCAGCATTTTTCCAGGCTGAGAACTGGGGTCCTGTTCTGCTTTGGTTACCTCTCATTGCTGAGCAAGTTCTGCTGGTTGTAATTTATCCTATAAAGTTGATATTTGGCTCCATTATGTATCAGGCTACATGCAATTGGCTTTTAAAGCTGTATAATATTCATTCATTGTACCTGTATCACACACTTACTGGCCTACTCCCAAGAGCAAATGGTAAAGAAGCCACATTTCCAGCAAGAATAGATGAGCTTGCTAACAGGGACACATCACTAAGAATAAATTCAACCCTTTCAGTTCCCTCTGGTTGGTTGTGATGTTTGCCACATGCTGGCTCACTGTCTGGGAATATGTCATGTGCAAAAATGCATATATCTTACCAGTAATGCCTTGCAGACTGAAATCTGTGGCTAGGAATGTTTCAGGAGAAAGGCTACAACTTGGCAAAGTGTAGAAGAGTGAAGAGGAGCACCAAGGGTGCCAAAGCAAACCAAGATGGAGGAGCACAGGGAGACAGAACAGTCAGTTGACACTGCTGCATGAACACACACAGCCTGTTCACATTTGCAGCACAAGGCACATCCCAGCACCCGCCTGGGGACTGTCCCACTGGCCTCAGAGCTGCCAGTGTTACTCCTTTAGCTGACACAGGAGGGGTCTCTCAACACCCAGGGTCCAAACCCTGCCAATACTCTGTGAAGAGGGCAAAGGAGGCACAGGAGCTTCTGAGCAGCCCCATGATCAGACACACAGCAAGGACTCCCACCATCTGGGAATAACCTGTTCCCCCCCAAGAGCCCTTAGCATCCATGTGGTAGGATGAAAACCTACGTGTGAAACAAATCTCTATTATGTGGACAGTCAGCCCAGTGCAGAATGCTAGAAAGCAGAAAGCCTCCCAATTAACTTCATACATTCTAAATTCAGGGCTTTGATTGAACTAACCTTTGCTTCCTCTATAGCCAGTGAAAGCAAATGAGGTCTCCAAAGAGTATTTAAAAATTCACAGGGGATTAAGTGCTCCTTAAGGTACCAGTTTCATTTTGTGATTTAAAGAAAGAGCCTTTGGGTCACCAGCCTCTCAGCTGAGAGCTTCAGTTAAGTGCCTCAAGTGAAAAGAGATTAATCCTGTCCTCAGTGTCGTGGCTTCATGTATCTTGACAGAACACGATCCCATTCCAGTGCTTCAGGAACATGAAGTCATTGTGCTTCTCCTCTGGCAAAACCAGTTACCAAAGAGCAGGTTGTACATGTTCCTCAAAAGGCAACAAAAGAAGCTTAACCATAGACCACAAGGGGATATGCCTGACCTAAACCATTCTCATCCCCCTTAAAAAAGCAACACTGCAAACTATCCCTCTGCAAAATGCAAGTCTTGGACTCAGAGATCACCCAACAAAACTGCACAGCATGAATTCACTGCCAGCATCACTGAAGGATCTCGTAAGTCTGATCTCAGAGCAGCACACCTCAAACAGGAAATCCTAAATACCAGCAACAGTTATAAAAAAACATTATGTTCAACGATGTAAGTGAGGGGTAAAACATTCTCCCTGGCTGGAGTAATGAAGCACAGAAAGCAGCCAGCCCAGAGCACATTTCATTAAATCCATCCTACTCCTTCTAACAAAACTGCTGATTACCAAGGCATGGCGAGCTGATCAAGTAACACCATCACTCTCTTTCCACAGAGAAACTGTTTTGCCATTTGCAAACTGAAAAACATATGTTCTCAATATTTCCTCTGATGCATGTGTCTCCTTCAAAACCAAAGCCACAGTATATGCCAACAATCAAATAACTGACTGGAAAATATACACCAACTGGCATGGCTCTCTGTCTAAAGGGTTCCCCCTGCCAGGCTTTAGGCCATTCAAAGTACATTAACTAAATGAAATATCTGCTCCTTTTCCACAGTCCTTAATCTGGTTTATCCAGATCTCCCATTGAGTGGAATCCACACTAGTATGAATTCCAAGCAGCCTCTGATACACACACAAAGGGTAAAGCACAAGTCAGAAGAAAGATGACAGAGACCTCAAGTCACAGAATCACAAAGTATCCTGATTTGGTAGGATACAAGGATCATCCACTCCAACCCCTGGCCCCACACAAGACACCCCAGTAACCCCATCCAGTGCCTGAGAGTATGGTCCAAAAGCTGCTGGAGCTCTGGCAGCCTTTGGGTCATGACCATTCCCTGTTTTCACAGTACAGTGGGAACAGCTCTAAGGTTTCTAACAAGTTGGTCCAGCAGGATGCAGAATGAACATGGCATGATGCATTGAAGATATCACCAGCCCAATACAAACTCCTCAAGAGGCAATTACTCTGATTGGCCTTTCTTGTCAACTCTCCTCCCATATTTCTGTGACAGTTCTCTTTACAATGAACACTACTGCCTAACTTAAAGTGAGATAAAGATGTACACAATATTCATGGCTCTTTATTCACTTCATTGCCAAGCATTCCCAGAAAACAGTTGTTTTCTCCAGATGAAAACAGGACACTGTATCAGTCTCAGGGAGAGAGAGCTTATTCATAGCTTAAAAGTACTTGAGGAGCCGCATCAAATATCTGTTTTTTATACAGCAGTAAGAATTTGATTTGTGTGCATTTAAATCAATCCAGGAGATGCACGTGGCAGCAGAAATTCTCTTTTCTTTCCATACCACAGAGTTCCCATCAAGACCCATAGCCAGTGTAGCCTTGTGTTAAACAATTACTGCCAAAAATAGGATTAACTGGGCTCCTCCACGTGATTGTGTGAAACACAAGCTGCTGTAACTCCTGGGAGATAAATTCAGAGTGCGGGAAAGAAGAGAGGAAAGTCAATGAGGATGTTCCTTTGTATAAAAAGTGATTGAGAAACTGGGAGAAGATCTCTGTGAATTGTCATGTACCTGAAAGTTGAGTTACCACAAGGGCACCGTGACTTCTACACGGGACACAACAGGTGAAGGATCCTCTATGCAAACTCCAGAAGCTCCAGGGAAAAGGCACACACTACTAACAAACAGCAAGGCTCACCTGATAAACAACATCAGTAATTACAGGGACAAAATACCACTGGAATACATTGTTAATGAGCTGCAGAGCTTTCCTTGGAATTATAACCACTTGGAGCTGAGAAGAGCAAAGCAAAATAGAACAAATAGCTTCTAAGTTCTGCAGGCAACAACTCCAAATGTAACATGAAAAATAATTTGTAATTCAAAGCAGAAAAGAATTATGTATTTGAGGCATTATCTTTTTTTTTTCCCAAGGAAAGAATCTCTACTGTATCTTCAAGTAAAAACAGAATAATCCTTTCCCTTGCCAGAAGGATTCAAAAGTCAGGGAGGAAATTCACCCTTGTGCATACCTTCTGGACTGGACATGCAGAGTTAAGACAGCAGAAAAATAAGCTGTAAATGATGCTCTAACAGGCTTTTGGATCATGGCACAACATTTTGGCTGCCTCACAGATTTTGGAGCTTACTGGCACTGGTAATTCTTACTGTCCTCTGTAATCTATATAAGCAGCTACTTTTAGAGGGACCCCAGATAAACCCCTCTAGAGGAACAAGAAAACATCCACACAATCACAGGGAATTTTATAGATACCACAATGTCTCCGTTAAGGGTGACAATAAGGTTTCAAACACTCATTTCCCACACATAACTGTCAGTACAGTTATCCCAGAAGCCTCAGAGATGGAAAATGTCTCTAAGTGCTTTAGACTTCATCCTGATCAGCCCAGAGCTGTTCACTTACATGGTGCAGGAGACAGCCACTCACCTGGTGACAGCAACAATAACAATTTGTAGTGGTAACAACACAGAGCAGTTTTTGAGCTTGAGGGAAGCAGTATTTCCCATTGAAATTGTCACTAGTGAAATATTAATAACAATACTTCACCAGTTTTAGCACAAAAGAGCAGAATTCCCAGTTATTATGCCCAGGTCTGTTTATCATTTGCCTTCAGACATACCAAGACAGCACTGAACAGTTGTACCTTTACACTGCATCTCCTAAAACACCAAGCAAAAAACTCAGAATTTGGATGTGCAATCATTATTGCTGTCACTGTTAAGTCCAAAATAAACCAGCTTCCAAAAAACTCCAAATCCTTACACATCCTGGAGTTTTTAGATGGGATATTCACAAATTTGAGGCCACCAAAAAGCACTGCTCTGACCTATCAGCTGGCCCTGCCTTGGCCAGCAGCATGTTCATCCTCAGAGCCATCAGGGATTGGCTCTGCTGGACATGGTGGAAGCTTCCAGAAGCTTTTCACAGGAGCCATCTTTGTGGTGCTACCAAAAACCAGGTCATGAAAAACCAATACATTATCCTATAAAAAAATACAGGATTTTGATAAATACCCATTTTCACAAAATATTTGCCTACAGAAACTTCACTGGTAAGCAGTTTATTTCTTCTGGGCAACCTAATAATTTGTCTAGTTCAAATAGCAGACGGTTTTCAAACAGTTTTCAGCAGTTTTACCTACCAAGGAAGGAGGCCTCTGGAACGTGGACAGGAATATAGGGTCATATTCCTCTCCCTCTTTCAGCTGTCTCCATTTTCATTCCAGTCATAAAAATCACAAGCTGGTTTCAGTCTGGAGGAATCTTAAAACCCATCCAGGCTTACCCCTGCCATGGGCAGGGACATCTTCCACTAGCCCAGGCTGCTCCAAGCCCCATCCAGCCTGGCCCTGGACACTTCCAGGGATCCTGGGGCAGCCACAATCTCTTCTCAGGCTGCCCCCATCCCCTGTAAAGGCACCACTTCTGCAGAGTGGGCAAACTCTGATAGCAGTACAGAATACCACATTTCCCTTAAACTCGTTCTCCCTGCTTTGAAAACCACTCCCACAGCAGTGTTTCTCCTCAGCCACGTTCCTGTTCTTGACTAAAACTATTAACAAGTCCTGAAGAACTTCTCCCACCCACAAAGGAAGCAGAGGGAATGCAGAAGACAATGCCTCTTTTCTTCAGGCTATACCAGAAGGGCCATTCTTCATCTTCTCCAACTGATTTACACACATTCAGCCTCTGCCTCAGATGTTTAGACACCCATAAATCTGAGAGTAAAGCCCAAGGCCAAAGACCTCAAGTGACAGAAGAATGCAAAATGCAGGATAGCACATGGGAGAAGGGCTATCAGGAGAGCTGGATGTGAGAGGAAGAGGCAGTGTCATCATCTGTGACACCATCCAGCTGTGGGTACAGCAAGGACACAGCAGTGCCTTCCCCTCTCCCTTCTTTATCCATCTGCATAGCCACAGTACTTTTTCTGTCAGGAAGTATGAAAAACTAACTCCATTAATAGCCTAATTTTAATTCCACAGAATCCCTCCTCTGGAAAAAACATTACTTCTTCATTATAACTTCTAAAAAAAACCATCAAACCTGCAAAACCCAAAGTTCCCAGACTTTTCATATGAAATTGAACCTGATCCAAGCTAGTATGTGGCTCAGCAGCCTAACCATGTTACAGACACAGCCCTGCCAGTCTGTTAAAGGAGACTCCAGTTAAACATAACTAACTACATGCTTAACTATGTGCATAAGTTCAAGATAGAAAAGAGCTTTACTCTCTCAAAACAGAGAAGAAGCATCAAGGAGAAAAAAAAGTATTCCTAGTTCTCCTACACACTTACTATGAGTTAAATTCAATACTGTTTTCCTGTCTAAACTAAGCATTATTAATGTTTCCTCTTTCCTCACACAGTGTTTTCTATTTGATTTGTAAGAAAAGGGTCAGGAGATGCTCACAGTTCTGCAGATATGCAGAGTATGAACAGGCAAACACCATCCTCTACCCTAGAAAGTCCAAAGGTTATATATTCCCTTCATTTTTGTCTTAATTAATTACTGGAGTTTGGTCTATAGAATAGCCATTCACACTAAAGGAATGCTTGATTAAATCACAAAGAGTGAGTTATGACTGCTGTAACTCCATTAGCTTTACAGAAAAATACTAGGGATGAATTCTTCCTCTCAGACTTATTTTCCATTCCAAAATTCCTTAATGGCATAAAGAAAAAATAGCAAAGCTGGTCACAGATGTTAAATAAAGACATTCCAAGTTCAATCCCATTTCCACAGGATACAATGGGAGTTAGTAGGACATCAGGACCTACAACATGCAACTACAAAAGCATTTATCTTCAGCTTTAGCTACAGTTCAAAATTTTCCTGTGCCAACTCTTCTTAAATTTGGGACAATTTTCCACCCTCCATGCCAGTTTTTCCATGGAACACAAGTCTGGCAAGAGATTTTTTAGTCAACAGCCTTTTTCACTACCTACATAAGTTCTGTGATCACATTTATGCATTGAAAACCCACAATAAAAAAATTCCCTGTAATCTGTTAAAGCACATGCTTATTCACAAAGTAGAACCCAAACCAAAAGGTTTTTCCAAAGTTGAACTCTCCGCATCCCACCAGATGGTATATGGTATAGGAATGCGAAACCCATGGCAAATTTTTCCATAGGCCATAATTCTGTGCCAAAAGTCTCAGATTTGGTACTAAAAATATACTTGTATTCCTGTTTTACCACAAAACAGCAGGGAAAACACTACATTTAAATCTAACCCCACTGCACTGGCACATCACAATCATGGAATCACAAAATCATTCAGGTTGAAAAAGACTTTTTACATCATCAAGTCCAACCATCAACCCAACACATCCACACAATTCAAGACATTGGTTTGTGGTGTGTCTTCCTAACTCTGAGAAAGACCAAATAAACAGTTTTCAGAAACTAGGACAAAATGAAGTTGAAAATCCTCCACTTTGAGAGAGCTCCCTGCCCTCACAAGTTATCCATCACTAAGTAAGGCCCCCTCAGGGGAGTTGGGCTTCCACACAGAGAGGTGTAACAGGATACTCTGAGGCACGTTTGCCAGCAGCTCTGCGCTGCACAGGTCAGCTCTCTGCGGGCTTAAGTTTCAGTCACTCCACTGAATGAAGTCTAACATTTGCCAAGGAAAGGGATCTCCCGTGCAAAGAGAGGGAATGGGGGAGGAGGCAAGGAAGCAAGGAGTCAGTGACTGGGAAAATGTGACTCAAGCAGGGGAAGGTGGCAGTGGATTTGTTGCTGGTGAGGTTTGTACAGCAAAGCAGGCTCAATGGAGACAGCCTGTAACACAAGCAAAGAAACTGGAGAGGCAGTGGGAGCAAGAAAGCAAGGAGGATGGAAAAAAGGGACTGAAAAGGTAAAAATGTGCAGAAGAACAATTGAAAAAGTATGTGATGAGAAAGAAAACAAGAGCTATTGAACCACAGGACATGAAAGTGGTCTGATGAAAACTAAGCACAGGACCCCTGAGAGAAAGCTGAGACCTCTTTCTGCTGAGGATGCACAAGAACAAAGGACCACCACACAAATCTGCAAACTAAAAGTGCACCACACAAGATCTTCTTGCTCTTGTGGATGGAATAGTTACCCAATCACTCTGAGAAAGATAACTATCAACTCCTGGACTGAATCCCTTCCTGCTCACTGAAGATGTGCTATCATTTAGAGAAAAATCAAACCAAAACACTCCTAACCCATCCTCTTGATCTCCTGGCTGTTCCCGGGAAAAAGAGCTCCAAGGAGATCTATCAACTTGATTTTCCAGAAGAATATAAAAGAGCTCTACGTTCTACACTTGACCTAAGTCTTTCCCTTCTTGCTTATTTCTGTGGCATGATGCTTTTTATGTCCCATATCATATAAGCTTGTTCCATAAAATAAAATTAAATTAAAAATTAATTTTTTTTTTAAAAAAGGGAATAGGGGAAACAGAGGGAAAACAAAAAGAAAATGAGACCAAATGTGGAAACAGTAAGGACCCTTTTGTGACAAAACATCCTGATACCAAGAAGAACACTTTGTAAGAAAAAAAAAGAACCTATGCAAGCTATTCCTTCTAATTTTCTAAGCATTTGCTTTAAGGTATTTATACCTATAGCAAACAAGCTTCTTCTTGTAAGCAGAAGCATCTGTGACTGGGGGAAATAAAAAGGATGCCAATTTCTTTTTGCTGTCATCCCTGCAAAAATGGAACTCTTAAGCATTGAGTTTGGGAATATCATATTCTGACATATTCCATGGAAACTGAAGCCAAAAGATAATTTTCAAGGGCTTTTTCCCACTTTCTGATTTTTTTTTTTTTTTAAGGGAGGTTTTACTGCACAGTACAGCACACATCACCAGCCTAGGGCATCCTGTTCCTATTTCCTCTTCAAGTCAACAGAAGAATTTGACAAGGAAAGAGGAAGAAAGCCAGAGAAAATGGATAGAAAGGGAACAAAAAACAGATGCTGAAGGAGAGGAACGCACGAGGTACAGCGGAAGGGGGAAAAAGGTAAGATGAGGGAAAGAAACAAGACCCCAAACAAAAAAAACACACCATGTAAAGCTTCTGGTTTATTTCACAGCAAGTTTCTGAATGTAAACATGGAATAATAAAACAGGAGAAAGAGTGCAACTGCATTATGCATGTTCTTAAGTGCGCTCCCATTGAAGGGCACTGGAAAAAAACTCAGTAGCACTGTTACTACTACACGTGCAGTTCACTGACGCTACTTCAGCTCGTATCAGAACAATTAAGGGGAGTATTTTATTCCCTAAGCTATTCTTTGGTGCCTAAAGCGCACTTAGAGCCCATTCCAGCCTATCCTGAAGCCTTTGGGAAGCTTTGTAGAAAAACAGAGAGGTGGTGGTCACAAAATGTTACTCGCCCTCGGCAGAGAAACACGTGCGGCAAGAAGGACTAGGATGGGACAGGAACACTTCGGCTCCAGGCTCTGCAAGCGCAGGAATCCCAAACTTTTGGCAGCCCCGGCCCGCGTCTCGCTCGGCCCACCGGGGGAATGCCCTACCTGGGTCGTGGAACGGCACCAGCGCGAAGTTGTACAGCGGCCGCTTGGGTCTCTTGAGCGATGTCTCCAGGATCTTGGACGCGCCCTCGATCACTTGCACCAAGTCGTCGTACATGGAACCGGTCACATCGAAGACGAAGGCCAGGGTGGAGGCTCCCTCGGGCACCGCCTCGGGCTCGGGCACGGCGCGGGCGCTGAGGGCGAGCAGCAGCAGCAGCACCGTGCCCAGCGCGCCGGGGCTCCCACACACAGCCATCGCCCCGGCACCCGCGGCCGGGACAGGCACTGCGGTCAGTCGGGCCGGGGGAACGGAGACACACCGCAGGGAGCGCGGGGACAAACCGGACAGACCGAGGGGAGCAAAGACCGAGAGCGGAGAGCAGAGCCCGTGGCCCGCCGCCCGCTGCCCTCAGGCGCGGCGCAGGAAGCGCCGCCGCTTTTGTCTGCGCGCGGCTGCGGCCCCGCTCCGCCTTCCCTGCCGGGCAGGGCTGGGGCAGCGCCGCCCCGAGGGACAGGGCTGAGCCCCGGGGGTGCTGCTGCCGCCGAGGCTGGGGATGGAGCTGCGGATTGAGCCGGGAACGGAGCTGCGCCTGCCGCCCCGGCAGCACCGGCTGCGGACTGAGGCGGCGCCCGGCCCGGTCCCGCCTCCTGTGGCCCGCTGCGGACCCTGCCCTCACCTCGGCGTCCCTCCCTCACCTGAGGTCTCCTCCCTCACTTCGGGGTCGCCGTCCTTACCTCACGGTTCCCGCTTTCACTTGTGGATCCCTCCCTCACTTCGGGGTCACTGTCCTTACGCCGGGATCACTCCCTCACCTGGGGATCCCGCCCTCACCTGAGGGTCCCTTCCTCACCCCAGGATCCCTCCTCACCTCCGGGTCCTTCCTCTCCCCGCCCCGGCCGGACCTGTCCCTCAGGGCCCGGGGTCTGTGCCCGCACCTGCCGCAGGTGAGGGTGGCGGTGCCGGCTCGTCCCAGCAGAGCAGGGTCAGATGGGATATTGGGAGGGAATTGTTCCCTGTGAGGGTGGGCAGGCCCTGGCACAGGGTGCCCAGAGAAGCTGTGGCTGCCCCTGGATCCCTGCAAGTGTCCAAGGCCAGGTTGGATGGGAGTGGAGCCCCCTGGATAATGGAAGGTGTCCCTGCCCATGGCAGGGGTGGCACTGGATGAGCTCTGTGGTCTCTTCCAACCCAAACCATTCTGAGATTCTGTGGTTTTTAGTGTTTTATTATTGGAAACGTGATACAAGACTGAAATCACTCTGACATGCGCTACTGCCCTGGCTGTCCCTTGGCTTCATTTACATGTCCTCAACTACTACTGAAGCCCTTCTCAGTGCCTATGAGCATATCCTTAAATTTAATAGTTTAAAGGGAGTAGGAAAGACTCCAGACTGTGACCAGGACCACAGCTCCAGGCACTGTTGGTTCCTGGTGCAAGAAAAAGCCTGTAAAACAAAGGAAGGGAAGCAAGTGGAGTTTTAACCCTGCACAGGTGATGGAAGACATTAATGGTTTTATATTTCAGGCCTTCTTTGTTGTTTAGGGATGCAGCAATGTCCCAGCAGGCATCTTTGGAAAGCTCAGTCCTGATCCAATGCCACACAAAAGGGCTCCTTAGAGAGTCAGGAGCCAAATTCCCTTTGCTCCAGCTTGCCTCAGTGCTGCTGTGTAAACCTCCTTTCCATGGGCTGCATCCTGCACTGTGGGGAACAACGGGACATAATTTTAAACACCAGGTGGGAGGGAATTCCCCAACCTTGGCACAATGTTCAGTGCAGCACAGAAAGGTAGACCATAAAGTAGGATTTACCTCATTAGTTTCTATCCTTATTTTACTAATCTTCAAATGGCTGCTAAAACTGCGCATTGTTGTGACTGGAAAATAAATCATGTAGAAACATTGCTTATCCTAATCAAGTTATAAGCCTGGAATTGAATTATAAAAAGCAGATGTTTACATTCTTTCTCCCCTTCAGCACTGATGTCATGAGAAGGAAGCACATAACCAGAGCTGTGTGAAGCATTCGCAATAAAACCTCAAACCATGGAAAACTTGTCTCATCTGTAACTCTGCTAGCAGAAAACTAGGACCAGGTTTGTCAAAAATACTCACAAATTGTGTAAGGAGAGATGCACTCACGCCATTAAATAGGAACATGTATTTCAAACATCCTAAGCACTGGCAACATTTGGATTTAAGGATTGCCTTCAATCCTTTAGGAAGATAAATTCCTGTTATGTTTTGCATCATAAAAAAAGCCATCATATTCTTACTGTCTCAAATCATTTCCCAATTTGCTGTGAACAAGAAAGAACAAACCCAATGCCTGTATGAAAAAATAACCCTCTGGGGTACCTGCTTCTGTGTCCCAAAAAACATATCCCTGAGCATGGCTTTTAAGGTACAACATAAAGCAAAATCTTTATTTTGTAACAGTGGAAACTGGTGTTTATTTTGGTTGCCTCACACTTTCCACTATAAAATAGCCTTGCAGCTTGGAAGCTCTGACACTATTATTCACAGCAGGCCTTTGAAATTTGCAGGAAGAAAGTCCTGTAGCAAGAGGAACGACTCTTTTTCCTTCTTCTCCGATGAAATGGTTTCCACAGTTTGCCAAAGATTCATCTATTTATAAAAAAACCCCTGTGTTCTGTGTGACATGCTCCACAGGAAGGTTTTGAGATGGTGCCAGAGTGAGAGTGCAGCACAGGCTGTGAGGTCAGGCCGTGGCACTGCAGGAGTGTTCTGTGCTGGGGATGATCAGGGTGGGAGCTCTGGGCAGGGCTTGGAGGGGAGCAGGGTCAGGATACCCCAGAGGGAGCAGCCCTGGCTCGTGCCACCCTCACGAGCTCCACTGGAGTGTATGCACAGACATTTCAGTTGTATCCTCACCTCCTAACTCTGAGCGTTTCTTACTCCACCTTGATCGTCTTTTTGTGCCTGTTTTGGGGCTGGAATTTAACATTTTCTTTATGCAGTTTGGTAGCATGGAAGAATCCAACAGATGTGGCCTTAATAGTGTAAAGCCTTGTCACCACACTCCTGTGCTGTCACACCAAGTGTGGGCAAAGTGGGTGCCAGCTGACCCTTCCAACCCAAACAGTCCATGAGTCTTTCCCTATGTATTTATCCTGGACATTGTAAAGTATTAGCTGAGGTGGAGTAAAGAATTAAATTGTTTAATTCCTTTTTCTAGCTCATCTCAATTGAAACGAATAAAATTCGTATACTAGCTTAGAAGATTGGGAAGGAAATACTCTTCACCCTTTGTGCTTCTGTCTGAATCTGCCCCATTTTGGAATTTGCAGCTGAAAATAGTTCCTGTCCTGTGGCTACTAATGAGGAAAGAGCTGCCTGTTTCATCCTCATTTATAATAAACAAGACTCCAAGAACCCAAGTTTCCATCTGAAGGAGAACATCAAAATGATTGTTTTTAAAGCTGATGCTGCTCTCTAATTACAGAGCAACTGCTGGTCCCAAAACAGATGCTGCTCCTGGGATCCCATGGACCACTCACAGCAGGCTGCATCCACCAGAGCTCTTTCTCACGACACCTCTCTCCTGGCAGCAAGTTCTGCACGTATCCCAGATACTCTGGGCTGCCTTGTCACAGACATTGGACAATATTTTGTTTCCTCTGGAACTCCATAAAGCTTTTTATGCATTTATGCATTTAAAGCTTTTATTCCAACTCCTCCTAAAAGTCCCATCCCTCCTTTTCTTCCTTTTT
>VZTB01017967.1:253980-356305 GCA_013397245.1 Thryothorus ludovicianus | reverse complement strand
TTTTTTTTTTTTTTTTGGTTGAACTTGATTAATTGTGGAAAGGGAACAGTTGCTGTTTGTTTTGGGTAGGTGGCTTTGGCTCTCCCTGTGAGAAGTGTGTGTATTGCAGAGTGAGATCTCTCCAGTTCACTGACCATATTATCTTAGCCAGCCTTTAGTCCTGTCTGTGTATTTTATGTATGCAGACACTCTGGTCCTGCATATGAGAGTTGCAAATTCACTGCTCCAAAACTGAAAATAACCTTTTTTTCTCTCAAATTCTTGCATACAGGCAGAACCTATGTTGCTTTTGGCAAGGACAGGGTTAAAGTGCCATCCCAGGACAGGAATGCTACAACAGGAATTAGCAGGTATGTCAGGAGCCTGGAAGCCATAATGCAGCTCACTGGAGCTGCTGCTTAGAGATCTGCAAGGAAAGATAAGCAAGGTGCAGAAAAGAGAAAGGGCTGATAGATTCATCTCTGGTTATATTGTTATAATCTTGAAATTCATCTACAGATACCATGAAAAGACCTGCACAACTTCTGGGGGAGTTTTGTAATGTGAATGCCATTATATGATGAGAGTTCAGACTCTGATGGGATCAAATAACCCCTGACCCTTTTCCAGCCTGTGTCCTGTGGTTTTCAGCTGTGCAGCTGCTTCCACACTGCACAGTGTGTTTTTAGTACTCATCTGCTCTGTGACCAAGGCATTTCACTGGAGATGGTCAAAAGCTGTCCTGCAGACAACCAGAGAGCCCCTGTACTGAACAATCTCAAGGCCTTTCAGTCACAGAGGATTCACAGCTTCCTGTGAGGTACCTTACCTTTGCCAACAGTATAAAAACTGTGATTTAATATAAAAATGAGATGTATATAACTTTTGTTCTACCTCTGCCTTCTGACTCTTCAGAAAGGTAATAAATACACTGTGAGTTTCCTCCAGAATCCACATGACTAGAAACAACCTGCTCTGGTTAATGAAACCCTTGGATTCTAGCATCTGTGTAGGAATTAATGTTTTTATTACATAATCTAGATGCTGAAGAACTGAAAGTTTCTAATCTCCACTTTCCCAAAAGGTTTGAATGTGAAACTAAGCTACAGGCTATGTTCCCTGCTCCTACCCTACAACTATAAAGAGATAAGCTGAGAACTGAAATGGGTTTTGAAATGTTCCCACCTGTAGTGTCTGGTTAAATTCTGGCCATCCTGTGTTTTATGGTTCCTGTTTCCTTTTTAAACTCAGTCTGCTCTAATGTTTTAAGGCTTTGCCAATTAATGCTTTACAGCAAAATCAGAGCAGACAGGTGAATAGTAGAAATTCCGTGTTCTACAAACATTTCTGATGACAGGCAGCTTTTCATGTAAAACCTGTAAAAATCAGGTATTTTAACATGCTGTGTGTTCTTCACATGCATTGTGAAGAATCTAGAAGTCCTGCAGAGACACTTCTGCCATTTTGAATCTTCTTCCTGGTCCACAGAGTTTTGCTTAAATATAATTGTCAGTTTGATTCATAGTTCAACACATTTCAAACTCTCACATCCCAGTGAAAAAGAGTAAGACACAGACATAAGTAGCTGTAGCAACTGGAGTAGTTTGTTTAACAAACCCTGTGCCTGAGCCAAGAGACCATTTCACCCCCCTTTAGCACTGAATCATTTCTCATCTGCAAGATGAAATCACTTTGCTTTGGGTTATAAAACATTTGTTTTATAAAACAGGCCATCCTGTGACCATGACATAGAAGTCAGGGGTCAGAAGTTTTGTTTCTGGCTCAGAAGCAGACTTGCTGCCTTCATTAATACAATTATGGAGAAAGACCAGGACCAAGTTAGAACCCGCTCTGCTGCTCCCTTGGAAAAACAGAAGATAAACTGATGGATGGAGATTTCAAGATATTAAATATCTAATGAGAAAAGCAATGTATTTATTTTAAAAAACACTGGGAACATTATCACACACTGAAAGCAAAGGAAGAACCACACCATAAAAGCCATTTTCCAAGATCAGCTCCATGAAGATCAATAAATCCTGTGTTTAAACTTTTTTAATTCTTCACATGGGGAATTCATGCTAATTATCCATTATTCCAAGCTATTTTTACCAGCAGTCATGTCATCATGCAAACCTTACCTGTGGTTGTGTGTTAAATACCTGTGGTTGTGTGTATGAAACAGTGTGGGGCTCGTTGCCCCTAAAATATCAATATCTTCATGACCATAGGTGTCCACATCCCAAACTAAACAATTCCATGATTCTATGAAAACAGATAAAACTACAACACAGTTATTGCTTTCACCACTGGAGAATTGCCTGATGCATATAGGAATCTTTTCAAAAATAATTTTTTTATTATTTTAAATGTTGTCCTTGACAAGGATTGTATTCTGGAGAATTTCAGCATATCCTATTGGCCATGTCAGGGTTATCAATACATTTACAATTAGGAAACCAGGCTGAGTTAGGAAAGCAAGAGGAAGAACAAGAACATGATCCCCCTCTGCTGGTGTGTCACAGTGAAATGTTGTGAGAAGGGATTACAGAAAGAATAGATTTTTAGTCTTATTTTTAATAAAGTTAGAGAATATAAGATGAAATTACTTTTCACATGTGAGATTGAAAACAACTTTAAAATAGCAGCAAACACCACTGATACACACAGACCAATCCCTATGTCCCAATGTTTTGTACATAATATTTACACGAGTCTTTTCTACAGGAGAGTTTTCTGGAAAGTAAATTAAGTTGCCCAGAAAGATTCTAGTGATGGGAGAATTCAAAAACCAAGAGTACTTTTTATATTTGGGAGAAAATGTATTTACTTAGAGTATATTTTTTTCAAAACTGGTCCAGTGATAGATTTGTTTAATAATTTGATCAGAGAAAATCTAGCATTTAATACCTTTCTGTCACCTCCTTAATAGTTCTGAATTACTTAAAATAAACTTTGATATTTAGAAAAATCTACAAAAGTTGCATCACATGACAGTCTATAGCATGTAACAGCAACTTACTTTGGATATACAGAACTATTCTCAATTATTTTATTACTAAAGCAAGTCCTATCCATTGCAGAAGCACTGAGGTTGGATGTTTGATGCAGTGCTAACAGAATTAGTCCAGAACATAGCTCTGCAATCCCTTATCTGTCAGGCAAGCAGCAATATTTCCTGGCAGACACCCAGAATAGGTTCTGAAAGAAGAGGAAATTGCTTCAAGTATCATAATCCTGTTACAAAGGGCAGCTGCTTTGCCACTTGGCTCTACAGACCAAAACTTGTTTTGGAGTCAATGACAGACACTCAAACCATAGATAAAATCACAAAGCATCCCATTCCTCTCATACCAGGAGCTATCCTCTGGAATGCAGTTGACAGATGAGCTTAATTACTGCACCTCATGCCTTGGAATGAACTCTTCTAGTTTTAATTTCTCAGGAGGAGAGAGTTAGAGTTCAGCATCAAATCAACACCCCATGACAGAAATTAGATAAAGCTGTCCTGTGGGTGTGTTCTGATAAAGATGAAGTGAAAGAGATCCAGGCATCCTTGATCATAAATCATGAAATAAAACCACTTCATGGAATAACAAACCATAGAATCTAAGAAAAGTTTGGGTTGGAATGGATCTTAAAGCCCATCCCATTCCAGCCCCTGCCATGGGCAGAGACACCTTCCACTAGTCCAGGTTGCTCCAAATCCTGTCCAACCTGGCCTTGAACCCTTCCAGGAATGGGAATGAGTTTGGTGTTTGTGCCATTTGCATAGCAAAGAAGAAAATAAATGTCTAGTTCTCCAGAGTTACAGTTTTGCTCCTTTTAAGCCTATCAGAAAAATATTTTGTTTAAACCAAACATAAGTCCAGATTCCAGGCACCTGAGACTCTGATGAAAATTGCATGGCACTTCCCTCCCCACCTATCCTCATCTGCATGAAAGTAGCTCACAGTTCCAATCTCAATATTATATGTATGTGTGTGTGTGTGTGTCAGCTTGGCTAATTTAAATATTTCACACCTTATTAAAAATCCTGCTTTAGATTTCTTCAGCCACAGAACAGTAATATCTTCAGGCATGTGAGATTTGTTTTCCTGGCATTTGGAGAAACCAAGTTCACCCAATTTATGAGTTCATAATTTTTGAGGTTTTTTTTTAGTCTGCAGTTTCAGTTTTTACATTTAAGCCCATAAAGACCAAAGCATCCTTTAAAATCCTGCCAGACTGTAAGTTAGCACCTTCCCAGTAGTTAACAAGGATAACTTTCCAAGACCTCTAGGTAGTGGAGAGCTAGTTTTACTACCAGCATGGACTGTATACTCCATACTCACACTCTTCTTGGCATAACAGAGGTGTTCTTAAAACTTGGAATGTTTTGCATATAAACTTTTTCATTATTGTCTGTTTCTCCTCCTACTGTGTAATGTGAGCCTTCTGTCAGGGATAGCATTTTCTAGGATTAAAGGGATGAGTTAAATAAGAGTGGACTTGAGCCTTTATTCATAATAAGAATAAAAAGCCTTTCATAAGAAAGGGTGATAAAAAAGGTTTCGTCCAACCTGGCCTAGTTGTTAAGGCACACACATGACAGACAGAAATGGCTAATTCATCATTTGGCATCAGGTTACCTGGCAGTTTGCATTCCAAACCTCCTTTCAGGGCCTTATTGTTTTGTTAGACTCATGGGCTGCTTTGAAATTTTCCAGATAAAAAGTCTGCTCTGGGGTGATTTTGTTGGCTTTCCACTGGAAGAACTCAGGTGTTTCCAAGAGCACTCACTGCCCCAGACAGGACATCTGTGCCCTTCTCTGCACTGGTTTTGCAAAGCACAGTGCAGGGAGCCAAATGGTGCCCAGAGGAGGAACCAGCATGACTGGATGTCAGTATGACTTTCCCAGCACAGGCTCAGGAACACAAGAAGCAGAGGGTGGATCTTCTTTGCAGATCAATAAGTACTAGTAGGTGATGTCCAAAGTGTATTTTAGAAGCTCTACTGTAGATGGCCCCATCAAGGGTGTATTTTTGAGAGTCTTCAACTAAAAAAAAAAACCAAAACTGGAAGCAGAAGATTTACAATCTCTTGCAAAATAAAATATTCTAAGGTTTCAGTAATTGGTTTTAATCATGGGAGTTTCATTTCACTGATGCCACACATTTGTTCTGTAGAAGGGACCTACAAGAAAGCTGGGGAAAGACTTTGTACAAGGTCAAGGAGTGACAGGATAAGGGGAAATGGCTTTAAGCTGAAAGACAGTAGGTTTAGAGGGGATATTGGGAAGGAATTGTTTCCTGGGAGGGTGGGGAGGCCCTGGCACAGAGGAGCTGTGGCTGCCCCTGGATCCCTGGAAGTGCCCAAGGCCAGGCTGGATGGGGCTTGGAGCAGCCTGAGATAGTGGGAGGTGTCCCTGCCCATACCAGGGGATGGGATTGGGTGGGTTTTAAGGTCCCTTCCAACCCAAACCATTCCGGAGCTGTATGATTTTTAACTTTTTAACTAACATAACAGTCTTCAGAAAAAGGCAGGCAGTAAGATTTTGCTTTTAGAGCAAGACATCAGATAGAAACTGCAGTGGTACCACTTAAACTTTGAGTTTAGTGCTTAAAGCTGGTTTCTCTGTATACTGAATGGAGTTTGGATGTACAGAGCTCTCAGGTAAAACAATTGCCCTCTTCACAAGCATTTGTGTTATTTCACAGAATTACACAGAATTACTAAGTTGGAAGAGACCTCCAAGATCATCGAGCCTGACCCACAGTATCCCAGAAAGGTTTGGATTGGAAGGGACCTTAAAGATCATCAGTTTCCACCCCTGCTGTGGGCAGGGATGCCACTTACTGGATCAGTTGTGCTCAGGGCCCCATCCTGCCTGCCTTGGTTACCCTTTTGGGCTCAGAAGTGACCCAACTGTAATGATTACTGGCTCTCTAATAATTAATTTTTATTAGTCAAGCAGAAGCTTATGAGGCGCCTCGTGGGGTACAGACAGGATCACACAGCACATGGGCATGGCCAGCCCAGACTGGCGTCTCTCGAGCCTGCTCAAGGTCCTCTAGAGGCTGAACAAAGTGTGTGCAGCACGCAAAGGAATGCAAGCAGCATCCTTCTCTTTCTCCTTTCAGCTTCCTCCAGAAAAATCTGGAGTAGGGACATAAAGACGGTGAAGGGTCTGGAGGGGCCATACAAGGAGTGACTGAGGGCACTTGGCTTGTTCAGCTGGAGGATACTGAGGGCAGAGCTCATCAGGGGCTGGCTGCAGCTCTTCCCAAAGGACAGCGCAGCCACGGCTCCGATCTGCACTTGGCTTGTTCAGGACAGCACCCAGGGAACGACTGGAGCTGTGCCAGGGCAGGGTCAGGCTGGATTTCAGGGAAAGGTTCTCCCCCAGAGGGTGCTGGGCACTGCCCAGGGAATGGGCACGGCCCCAAGGCTGCAGAGCTCCAGGAGAGTTTGGACAATGCTCAGGGATGCACAGGGTGGGATTGCTGGGGTGTCTGGGCAGGGACAGGGGCCAGAGTCCACGATCCCTGTGGGTCTCTTCCCACTCGGGATATCCCGTGACTCAGTGACCGGGTCAAAGGACATCCCGGGACACGCTGCTTTAACAGCATCCCTCACATTCCTCTCGCACGGTTTTAAGATTCCCAAAAGGCTCATTAAGGAAGTGAGCACAACGCGCAAAGCGCCTGGCGTGACCGGTGAGCGCAACCCCAGCCGGGCCTGCTGCTGCTGCCAGCTCCTTGCACAGCACAGCCACGAGGTGGAGGCCTCCACAACAATTACAGCAATTAGCCCCAAAAGCCCCTTTTAGCTGCCCGAAGAGCCCCGGGCTCACCGGGCGGTGTGAGCGGGCACGGCCCGACTGCCCCGAGGCTGTGCCAGCCCCACAGCGCACACGGGAGTGGCACGGCGGGGACACCGGGACCCTCCGGGACGGGCCGGGACCCCGGTCNGGGACGGGCAGGGACCCCGATCCCGGTTAGTGCCACCCGTCCCGGTCAGTGCCACCCGTCCCGGACAGTGCCACAGGTCCGGGTCAGTGACAGAGATTCTCAGTCAGGAATTGATGTCTCGGGGCTGAAAGGTTTGCTTTTGAAAGCATAGAATGGTAAAATAGTCTGTGTTGGAAGGGGTCTTAAAGCCCATCTGGACACCTCCCACTAGCCCAGGTTGCTCCAAGCCCGTCCAGCCTGGCCTTGGACACTTCCAGGAATGGGGCAGCCACAGCTTCTCTGGGCACCCTGTGGCAGTGTCCCACTGTCCTCACCTCAGCCGGGCATTGTTTCCTAACAGCTTCTTTAAACCTGCCCTGCTTCAGTTTAAAGCCATTAACAAAGCCTGCGTTCCACAAAAACCCCTGGTTCCATCAGCTCCACCTTCAGCCTGCCAGGCTCTGCTGATGCTCTGGGCTCCCTCGGTCTGGAGCTGGGACTCTCACCAGAACTGACACCGAGCAAACAGTCCACAAACGTTCTGGGTCACATTTTTAGCCTTTTAAACCTTCCAAGTATATGGCAAATCTCCAAACCATTGGTGTTTTCCCCACATAAAAAGGTAAAACCTACAGTTCTGAGGAATTTCAGGAGGTTATTGGTTAAATTAGAAACAGCTGAGCCAGCTCGAATTGTTTCAACTTCCCCCACATTTTTGCCTTAGCTTGAATAACATTGTATTTTTGTCTAACATGAAGGGCAGAAAATTAGATTCAATACTCTCGTGTTTGATTTTTTGCTTTGGCATTGAAGCAGCTGTAATATCTCTAACTAGGATTATAAATAAGCTATATATAGGAAATAACAGGCCATGGATCTAGTGCAGACTCAAGAATTAAGTATATAAATGTAGTGGGAAATAGTGTTTTTTCCCAAATGCTGGAAAGGACTAAAGATCTCTGTGCCATAATCTGATTAAACACAGAAAGTCTCCTTCAGGAGGAATAATCTCTTTCAATATAAGTGGTTGACGAATTGGCAAACAAAATAGGCAACCCCTCCAAAGGCTATTAAATATATGGGATGTGTAATGCACAAGAGATCATTATTTATGCTACAACCCCAGAAATCCTGCTGTGACTTCTTCAGGGCCATTACATCCATAAAATCAATCTCCATGCCCCATTCTTTTGGGAACAACCTACTGCTCCTCCTGACTAACCCCCACCACCATCTGCTCCTATTTAACCCCCCTGGCAATGGCTGAGCAAACACTTACAGACTACCCAAGAATCTTTATGTTTTATAACTGGTTCCACATCTCAGATTTTGTTGATCACATAACAATAAAAACTTTGATAAATAAAAAAAGAGTCCAGACAGTGAAGACCTCCTACCTTGAGAGCATTCATATGCTTCAAAAAAAGCCAGAAAAGAAAAAAACGCAAAAAAAAGCAATTTTAAAATAGTTGTAACATACCCATCACTTATTTGTTTCCTGTGTACTTCCAACTAATAAATCATGGGATCCAAATGCAGTCACATCTCCAAGACAGTCCTTCCAGCTCCTCCTGAAGGCACCTGCAGCAGAAGGCAATAAAGAATATTCATTTCCTCTCACTGCCTTTGATTTCCTGAGCGGGTAAGTCAAAGGCTGGAATGTCTATTTTTAAATCAATACAAATATGCTGATGAAGAACAGTTTTGAGACTACAGTTTAATATTTAAAGGCTTGCCCTACTATTATAGTACTACACATATAATTGAGGGGAAATCTCTTGTGTTGTTTAGAGGCACAATCGTTACTGTAATGCTGAATATTCTGCAAGAAGATATGCATGAAACAGTTACTCAGCTCCTTACAGAAACTAGTTCAGATTTATGCCTTTTGTTTATCTGAGTGTTTTCCAATACAAAATATTCACCATGAAGGTTGTCAAAAATGTCCAGAGTGTGGACACTGAGATAATCAGACTTAGACTGGACAAGGCCTGTGAGAACCAGACCTAACTAAGTCTTCCTTAAACAAGAGGTTGGACCTCAATGGTCTTCAGAGGTACTTTCCAGTCTAAATTATTCTGGGATTCAATGACAATTTTTCCTTTGTTCTTAGATTATTCCAGTACTCAGAACAGAAAACAGTAATTTATGCAAAATCCCACCTCTCTCCTTCTCTCAGGCCTTTTCCCTATATTTTTGCCCAATGCCAAATTCAATTTTCTCTAGGAACACCTTCAACTTTTCTATTTTAGCTGTGATTAATTCATTCCCTGATGAATAACACAGTTTGTTTTCCCACTTCATATTTCCAGGTGGATATTACATTATGGAAACCCAGACTTCTTTGCAAACAGCCCAAAAAGTCCAGGCCCAAGGATGTTCATACTCTGCTGGCCCCCAGACATAGCACTAAGCTCTGTGAGTTGTGTATTTTTGGGTTCTTACATTGGAATTAGGCTGCTTTCTGGCAAGAAGTCCCAACTCACCCATTCTTCATGTATGGGTTCTGGTGTTATTTAACAGCACAGGTATTTCAATCACCTTTAAAACACAGAAGATAATAATGATAATACTAATGTAGAATAAGCACTACATTAAATAGAAGATAGGTTTGTTGGCTCAGACTAAGGTGCAATGGTCATTTAATTTATTGTTTCACTACTTTCAGATGATACTTTTAAAACAGTCTTCATTGTCTCTCTCTTTTCAGAAATTTCATGGAATGTTTTTCATTTAGAGATCTAATTTTTTCTATTAAGATACTGAACAAAAAATGCAGCCAAAGGGCTCACAGGAGTCACAATTTGCAGTTCATGGTTAAAACAGAAGCTGTACATCCAATTCACCTGCCTCAACAGTCAGGAAAACTTTGGGATGGCTGCAGATGTGGAGAAGGGGGATAGGAGCAAACCTTCCCAGGTCACAGAGTCCTGCAGCTCTCCAGGAAGCATTAATGTTATTCCATCACAGGAGAAGCTTTGCTCCTATTTTGTTTCCTTAGAACTGTTCCTGCCATCTCTGCTCATCTGCAGGCAGAATGTTTCCCCAAACCATCCCTGGGAATGTTCCCATCTCAGCCTGCCTACATCACTTAAGGTGAAAATTTTGTTGGTATCTCTTTCTAGCAGTGAAGTGTTTTCTGTCCACTGAAAAATGCTGCACACCAGGAAATGTTGTGAAGTAGCAAATAGTTCTTGATGAAACAAAGAGAAGCTCAATGAAATCCAAATTATTTTGAAAACAAAGAACCCATCACCAGCAGCCAATACAGATTATCTGCACTTCTATATTCAAAGCTGCATCATGAGTATTAAAGAAAAGAAAGAACTGGGATGGTTCCCAAAGTTCACTAAATCCTTTGCATTCCAGAAAGAGATAAATTTCTCATTCATATCTCCATCATGAGCTCTGTATACAGAGAGGACACAGATCTGCTTTCCATGAGCATCAACATGCCTCATACATTTTTTCTCCCCATTTGTGCCAAATCATTAAAATGTGAGACAAGAAACACTGAGCACAAAATGTTTGGGGGATTAACAGAGACATTTCCTCTCTCCACTTTCTGTTTGTGCCTCTCCTTCCTTTCAGACTCCCTCTGCTGTTGGAGTTATTTTGCCTGAGGTTCAATAATATTTGAATAATTTAGCTTCTTGTAGGGAGATGGACTTAAAATTTAGTGATATTTCTTTCCCCTGCTTTAATGACTACACAGCTCCTGACTACAGGTCAGCCCTCAGTCCTAGCAGAAAATACTTGCACCAGAGTCCAATCCCCCCCATCCCCATGCCCAGTGATGAATTTCTCCAATTAAACAAGTCAGAAATATCTCCCTGACTCCACCTAGGGATGAGGTCGGAAGCAGAGGAATCTTTAACTCTTCACTTCTTGCCAGATAACTGCAAAGTAACTTCTGGAATAGTTTCCTGCCATGCAGAAAACAATGCTCTGGCAGCAGGGATGTGTGTGAGTGCTCTGCAGGGAGAGCATTGTCTGGTGTGTCAGTGTGTTTGTGTACACAAATATTAATGAAACAGAGGCCAAACAGGAACTGAACTCTCTTTGGGAACTGCTCCTCCATGGCATACCCAGGGAAGAAGGGAATGAAACATTTGGCAACTGTGCAAAAACTGCTGGAAAACAAACACCACTGTCTTCCATTGTGTCTATCTTTTGGTGAAAATCACTCTGAGAAACTCCACGAGTGTGTTTATGCTGCTCTCAAGTGGGATTTCGAGTTATTTTGTGTCATTGCAAACTCTAACGTGATTGAAGGCCACATGAAATGTTTTGTAATTTGCTTTGGATAATTGTTGGAGGCCCAAAGTGAATGGATTCTACACACTATGGGCAGCCACAGCTTCTCTGGGCAACCTGTGCCAGGCCTCATAGGGAAGAATTTCTTTTCAATATCCCATCTAACCCTGCCTCTGGCAGCCTATTGCCATTCCCCCTTGTCCTGTCCCTCCAGGCCCTTGTCCAAAGTCCCTCTCCATCATTCCTGTAGGTTCCTGTAGGCCTCCCTTCTCCAACATCTACACCAAAACATCAGACACACACATGATGTTTTTGTTTAGTAGAAACTTCTTTTCCCCTACTTCAGACAGGAAAAATGTGCTTTCTAGGAATGAAAATACGTAATTTCTTTAAAAAAAAAAATTCCTAAAGGGAAATTGGGTTCCGTGGTTATTGTTTTGTTATAAAATTGATCAAGTGCCAGGCACTGGTGTTGAGAGAGTGGCCGATGTGCTGAGTGTGAGGCCCTTTTGGAGGCTTCTGGAAGGACCTGCCTTTTAAAAATCTTACTTTAATTCTTGCTGTGATTAGAAATTCTGTAGCTATGGCAGCAGTGTGCCATCTGTGTAACAGGACCCTGTCAGAGTATCCATCTGGTAAGGAAAGGATTACTTCATCAAATCTTAGAGTTTAAAATCCTCATGGGTGGGCAACCTACTTACCCTGGGTTCAGTGAAGGGAGGGACACAAGGCAGCAGAAGAGCTGGAGATTTACCTGCCCAAATGACCAAACCAACAGCATCCACTAAGGTTTTGAGGTGGTTTAAATGGTTAAAAATGAGCCATTACTTAATTTTTTATTATATTACACCTCCCTCTGAAGAGACCCATCTCTGCCAACAGTATAATGCAAGGCTGGGGTTTTGAAGTGCTCACAGGCAACACCTAAAGGAATGACAAAGAGGCAGTAGAAAAACTTTGCTTTAAAGGGAATGCTATTTCATATTTCATATGAAATACAGAACCCTGAACTCTGGCTTTGTCAGTTTTTTTCTATTCTCATTTATTGCTTGAAAGATCAAGCTAATCCTTACACAGAGGATTCATTAGTGAATTTTACAGGAGGGTAAAAACACCCAGAACAAGGAAAGGAATCAATTGTGCTTTGAAAATAAAGTCATGGGGGAAGGAAGAGAAGCAGAGAGAAAGGGAGAGTGGTGTGGCTTTAAAGAGAGGCAATCCAGTGACTTTTTGAATAATTAAAATTAATTTTTAATCTTTCTCAAAGGAAAACGAGATGGGCTCTATCCAAGGCTTAAGTATATCCTGTATTGGAATAGTAGTTCAGCTTTAGTAGGAGGGGAAAAGTGTGAACATCACTGAAAGAGGAAAAGGGATATAAGCCAAGAGAAAATATAAAAAACCTGTACAAACCTTTCCAAGAACATCAAAGAGAAACCATAGCACTGAACCAACACCAACACCTCCCAAGGCTTATAGAGAAGCCAGGATCAGCAGAGTCCTGGCTAGGGCACACAAAAGGGAAAGGCCAAAAGCAGCCCACGGCAGTGGGGCTGTCTGGAATGCTTGGTGAGCTTCCCAGCCAACTGCTTCAGGATCTCCAGTCCAAATTCACCTGAAAGTTCATGCCCAGATGAACTCAACTGGTTGATTCTACATCAAATGCATGGGTTGAAAAAAATGCATTTCTATCAGGCAAGCTACTTGAGTTGTGCTCTCAGCAGGTGGCAGACACTTACCATATTGTGTCCCATATTTGAATTTTTTATAAATGGTTTTTACCAAGATAAAGTATCAGAAATCTCTCTTTTAATAAGAAGGAAGGAAATCTACTCCATTCATAATTAAAACATCTTCAGCATATCCTGCCTCAAAAATAATTCTTTTTTCAAGAGTGTTATAAAGGGAACATCTTCATGTAGGAGTACTTCTGCCTGTCTGCTGTTCTTTGTAAAGGAGAGGAATAAAAAAAATTGCCTGACCTGTGACCACCTTTGGATAAAGCTTCCTGGCACAAAAACCATGGTGCCAAAGACAGGATTTCCACTGTTCCCTGGTTGGTCAGTGTCCTAGGAGCAGAAATGATGCAGTGTGACTTCCAATACAGGCTCAGGACCCTCCTCATGGACAAATTCTGCACTTCAGGTGCACTATTTCCCCATTTCCACACACAGATGTTAGACTGAGGGGCAAACAGGAAAAGTACAACCTTCTCAAAGTTTGCTGGTAGGAGGAATCTTATCAGGGATACAGCAGCTGCAGTAATATTGAAGAATAATGCCTTGGTTTCACAGAACCACAAAGGTTGGAAAAGACCTCTAAGGCCATCAAGTCCATCCTTCAAATCCCACAGTGCCCACTAAAACATATAATGAAATGCCACATCTACTCATCCCTTCAACTCTTCCAGGGAATGGTGAAAGGGAAAGGGATTTCTTTACTCACTTCTGATTACAAAAGGCAGCAAAATGAGGCTTGCATGGCATGATTTAGCAGTGGCTGATGTGCATTAAAATGTTTAATCTTGTAGACAGCATTAAAATGTTTAATCTCATACACAGACCCACAGGTAACTCTCATCTCTGAGCTGTTGCCTCCTGCCTTCTCCCCAGGCATTGCTTCA
Source organism: Thryothorus ludovicianus (assembly GCA_013397245.1). Taxonomy (NCBI): domain Eukaryota; kingdom Metazoa; phylum Chordata; class Aves; order Passeriformes; family Certhiidae; genus Thryothorus; species Thryothorus ludovicianus. The sequence continues at coordinate 342,513 of VZTB01017967.1, read as the reverse complement.
TTTCTTATCCATCCCAAACCTGAAGAGAGAGATTTGTACCCAGGATTTCTTTAGGAAGGCAGTGGGAAGGGAAGGAGAGCCTCTCACACTGCTGCCCTTGAGCAGTTTACTTCAGAGTCAGGGAAGGAGATAACTGTTTAAATTTCCATTCCCTGGAAAGATCACAAGATTATTTAGATGATGTCTGGACAGTGCTCTGAACATGCAGAAGAGCCATACAAAGCTCAGCTTTATGAGGAATAGTCTCCCCTTTTTTAATACTCTAATTTCCAAATACATCCAGGCAGCCAAAATGCAGAGCTGAGTATGCCAGCAATGCTGGGTAAATCCCTGGCACCACACATCAATCTGCTCTTTCATGTGAAATTAAAGCGTCCTCTCTGACCAGAGTGGAAACAAAAGGCAGCCATGGAACAGTCAAAGGAAAAACAGAGACTGGGGAGAGAGGGATTGGAACAAATTGGGCTGAGTTAACCTGTCTGCTTGATTCTAACCACAGGGCAGATAAAGAAAATAATTTTATGCCCAGCTTCTGTCACATGAGCCACAAACATCCCAAGAGGATCCCCAGCAGGCCCTCACCAATCATATGCCACATCCAATGTCCTCCATCCCTGCATGCAGCTCCTGTAGGGTCTCTCCCACCTGAAAATGCAGTGTTACAAGGTTCTATGGCTCACTCATGTACACCTGTCCTGGAGTGACCTGGGAGAAATCACCCATTTTTCTGCACTCCCCATACACACAGCAAGATAAAATAACAATTTACATTCTGAGCTTTGTAATATTTAAGACAGTTTGGATGGTAAAGCAATCTGAAATGTTGAATTAAGAGATATTACAGAAACATTATCAATTTTAGAGTGAAATATTTGATTTATTGTTTGGTTTAATTGCCCTAAATTTTCACCCATTAACATGCAAACCACACTGAGTGTGGTGCTGTTTCCAATTACAACAGCTGATTTATCCAGGATGGTTAGAGGCATGATAACACTTCCACTTGGCTTAACAACCACCCATTTCACAGAGCCAGTGAAGCATTGCTCCTCCTCAGTTACACTCTACTTCCATAGCTCTGGTCCTGCAACTACAGAAGGAAATTAAGAGGAAATTAAGCTGGAAATGGACCTCCCTGTTCATCAAATTCACTCTCCAGTTGGCACAATCAATGTTTCTGTATCATTATTATATAATCCCTTTCTTAATGCACCAAGTTCCCTCCTCCCAGGAAATCTTCTGAGAACCTCATTACTGCTTGGAAGCCTCCATGCAGTTTCCAGCTTACCTCTTGGACAATTCACATCCTTTTGTTCTTATGACAACCTCACCTCCAGCTTTTCCCCTGCTGGCACAGGCCCCCAGCTCTCTCTCCTTAGACAGGACTGATCCCTTGTACTCCCCCAGGTCCCAGCTCCAGCTGAAAGAACCACAAAGGAAACCCAGAGATCAACCCAGGCAAGAGCAGGGCAAGGCCAGTTCAGCTGGATGGGCACCTGGCACCTGCCAGTGCCAGAGCACTGAGCAAAATTCACCTGGCCCTGCTGTGTCTCCTCAGTACTGAGTCTGCCTGAACCCCTCAAGGCCTTTTCTGCCTTTCCTGCCAGGGTTATCCAGGCAGAAGGGAGCCCCTTCCTGCTGCCTGTGCCTGGGAAGGGGCTGTGCAGGGTGCCCCATGCTGTCCACACTCCTGCAGCCCTTCACCAGAGCACTGGTGGGTCTCTGCAGCAGCAATTCTGTCCTCAAAATAGCCCAGCATGTGCTGGGAGCCTTCTGGAAGCCTGGTGGGCCTCAAGGTGGGAAAAGGTGAACATTATCAGGATAAACAGCAACCTAACTCAGTGCTGGGGCTTGGGGTGGAGGCCATTTCCCACACATTTTTGAAGAAAACAATCCCAGGGGATTAAGAAAAATTCACAGCTTCTTTTTTTTTTTTCTCTTCAGAAAATCTACAATAAAAACAGACCATATTAAGCAGAAATGAGCCTACCAGAACTTATGAATAACTTGCATTCTTCCACTGGAGCCCAGCCAGCTATCCTTGGAAAAAATTCCTGTTTACTTTGTAGTGAATGTGAGAGACATGCAGTCTGCCAGAAGCTGCTACGACAGTAAAAACACAGCCAGGGGCTGTCACAAATGGGGAAAATCACAGAGTAAGTTAACTTTTTAACTTCAAGGACTAGATTAAAATAATATCTATTTGGTTAAAAGTTATTTACTTTATCAGACAGAAGACTTAAGTTTCCTTTACATGAAAGCTCTTCTAGTTCAAAGGCAAATTTTAGCTGCTTCTTCAATAGTTAGCTCGGGTTTTAATATTTTTATTAGATTTACAAAGGAAATGTCTTTCCCTGTTGTTTTCAGTTGGGCTGAGATTAATATTTTGCCCCACAACTGCATCTTTCTTTTCCCAAGCCTCAGGCAGGATGGTTGCACCAGGAATTCCTGCCAGTGTCCTTGCTCAAGGCCCTTCCTAAATCCTTGGGGGATGATGAGACATGCTTGACCTTGTGGCTCCCCAGCAGTTTGATGCTAGGGTGATTCCTACAGAAATCCTGCCCTAAGCTGCAGGTCTGTGATTTCAGAAATTGCAGAAAACATATTCCCAGTGCCCTCAAGCCTGAATACTGAGGTCTTATTAAGTGACAAGCTCTTTGAGAGGAACAAGAGGGTAATAAGTAGCCTAGGAGCTCCTATGTTTTGTGCTGTAAATTGGGATTTCTTCTCTCCTGATCTTCAACACAGCTGGAATGATTTTTTTATCATTTCCACTCATTTGTGTACATTATTTGCATTCATTCTGTCTTGGCAAAGCTTAATGTAACCCTAAATTGTACATGAAGGCACTTTCTCCTATTAATTTATGTTCTTAATTCATCTTCTCATTTATCTTATCTTTCATAAGCAACTTTCCTTTTGTCCCACAAAGCAAAGGCCCATGATCTGCAGATGTCTGTCCTCCCACAACAGCCCCTGCACCCCTGCTGTCACAATCCCTCACTGTCTTTTATAAATTTTCCCATTGTCCCTCTCATTCCTTTAAAGCCCATTTTCTAGGCTTTGTTGTTTTGCTTTATACTTGAGACCAAGAACATGCTGAAGTCTCTTCCTGCACCTGAATCCAAGAATGGCTGACCTGATAACAGCAGCAGTGAAAACAGGAGACAAATGTCACCTCAAAGGACACTTGAGCATATCTGGCCCTGTCAGGAGCAGGAAATACCAGGAGTCTTACGTCAAAGATCTCCAACCTAAATCTGCAGACCCAAGGGGGCTGGAATGGCTTGAATACGGTTCAGATAAACATCCAGACTTTGTGATGGTTATCCAAACTCTTTGGGAATGTGGAAGTTGTGAGGTTCACCCGTCAGCAGTACCTTGAGTGCATCCTGCACCTTGAGGACAGCCCTGATAAGGCTGTTTGTCAGAAGCCAACAGCAGCACTGTTAATTAGTCTTGTTGGTAGGAAGCTGTGAACCAATGGAGACATTGCCAAGTGGCTCAGGAGAAATAAATCAGAGTTGTCCAAAACACAGCCCCATACCAGCCACTGGGAAGAAAATTAACTCTGCCCTGGCCAGAGCCAATGTGAGAGACTACAAATATCATCAGAGTAAGAACAGTGGTGATTATGCACTGTCCTAGAAAAGCAGGATCTTCAAGACAAGAGAGGAAACATTTTGAGCACCTCCTCGCAGAAATTCAGGAGTCAAGTAACTTTAATTTGACCTTGGAAATTAAGTCAGCTATATCAAATTAAGGTCAGATTAATTCTGATTATGATTAACTACCTAGAGGCTTAATACAGTTTGACTAATACATGTTAAAATCCTATTTTTTGTTAATTAAATTATTGCTTTAGCGTTCCTGCAAAGGTGAGTCCTAAATCTCAACAATATTAATCAGTCAAAAGAAAGGAGGCCTTGCATTTAACTGATCTTTCTCTATTTGTTTCAAAATATCTTCATTGTGAAATCTGCTCTGCATAGAGCATTAAAAAACCTGTTGGGCTGCAATGGGCAAAAACCTGTTAGTTTGGTTAAATTACTGAAGAGAATAAAAAGGACAGGTCTTTTCAGAGCTGGTTGGTAAACACACCTGGCTCAAGGATTTCTGGAGGCAGCCAGAGAATTCAGCTGGGCTTACACTAACTCATAGAATCTTAGGATGGTCTGGGAGAAAAGGGACTGGGAACATAATCTAATTCCAACCCTCAGTTAATTATTAATTATAATTTGCAATAACAGTGTGAAGGAAAATTCACTGTCTCCAGCTTCTTAGAGAAAATGCAAAAACACCTGCATTTCCATTGAGTCTCAACAGCAAATTTCCATAGACTTGGGTATTACTTTTAGTGGGCAAAAGTCTAGAAAGACACAAACTCCAGTCTCCCTCAGGTTGACTCTTGTTAACAAGGGATTCACACAAGGTCTGAGAAGCTGCTTTTCCCTTCCAGCTTCCCAGCAGCAACTCCTGACCCTGATGCAGCACCACCCACAGACACAGCAACCCCTCAACTCATTCCCCCTTATTCCCTGGCCTTTTGCAGGCCTTTTGCATCTCCCAGGTATTGTTTCCAGGTGTAAATTGTCCAACCTGAATCAAAATTGTTGAGTCTGGAGCACCTCTTGCCAGTTAATGCCTTTAAGGAGCTAAAAGCCATGAGCAGAGTTGCCTCATCACACCTCCAGAAGGGCCTGGCTGACCAAAACTTTGGCTGTTACTCACCAGTTACAGTAATTGTGGTCCTAGAGGATATTTGCCCTCCCTTCACACCTTGCTTGCTTTTCCTGGCAGCCAGCAAAATCATGAACACAGACAGCAATTGCCAAAGGGCTGCTGCTCCCTTTCCTCCTGCTGGGGTTCTCATAGTTATTCAAAACAGGCACAACTCTCCATCACAACACAGCACCTCTCACATCCCACTGACCACCCTAAGTAACCCTAATTACTGATTATACCCATTCCTAGAAAGAAACAGCATTTATCATGGAATGCCAGATTGGCTTGGGTCGGAAGAGACCTGAAAGTCCATCTTGTACCACCCCTGCCATGGGCAGGGACACATTCCATCGTCCCAGTGTCCTGGGCTGATACTAAATTGGATCCCCATTAATCTGTTTAGCTCAGAAATAAGTTTTGCACCTTTAAAACTGGATCTGAGAGTGAAGGAGAAATGGTGCAATGTCTGAGGTGGTTGTTTTCTAAACATAAAGATCAGAGTTTTCAGCTTTCCCTCACACACGGCCTGTGCTGGCTGCAGTGGGGATGGTGGGACAGAGCTCTCCTTTGCTTTTTGTCAGTTTTTGGCCAGCTGAGGCACAGAAGTTCTCTGCACTGTGTTTTTTTCCCTTTTCCTTGGCACTGTNGAAATCTTTTTTCCTGAGCCAGTTGAGGGGAGCGGCCATTTGGCTTTGCTTTCTAGAGGGACCCCTTTCGGAGATTTCTTCCCAAATTTGCCCTAAACCAGGACACCCAGCTTGCTCCAAGCTCTGTCCAACCTGGCCTTGGACACTTCCATGGATCCAGGGGCAGCCACAGCTGCTCAAGAGCCAGGGCCTCCCCTCCCTCACAGATTCCTTCCCAATATCCCATCTGACCCTCCCCTCTAGCTGTGGGAAGCCATTCCCTGTGTCCTGTCCCTCCATCCCTTGTCCCCAGTCCCTTTCCAGCTCTCCTGGAGCCCCTTTATACTCTGGAAGAGGCTCTAAGTTTTCCCTGGAGCCTTCTTTCTTCCAGGTGAACACTCCCAGCTCTCCCAGCCTGGCTTCAAAGCAGAGGGGCTCCAGCCCTCAGAATCCATATTTATCATCATCATTTATAGTTCTCACCAGTCAGGATTTTATATGCTGGATTTTATATTTTTGTAGAGATGATTGAGAGAAATAAGGCACTATTTATAGAAAAATTCCCACTAGGCTCCTAACAGGCTCTCATGAAAAGCCATTGTTTTACTTTCTTATTTGTTGTCCCTGTGGAACTATAACCCACTGCTCCAGATTATTCACCCCTATCTATTCCTATGCAGCAATAAATATGAAGATGCCTTAGGCTGGCTGCTGGTGCCAAAAATGCTGTAAGGACATTTACTGCCATTTGGAATATTTTTACTTCAAAGGAAAGGATTAATGAAGATTATGGAAATGATCCTCAGTCTCTGTGATTCCACTGACCTGCTTTTCCCCAGATACCACAGAAAGATTTGTTAAGCTATGTGTCAGCCATATGAGAGAAATGTTAAGTGCAATGCAGAGTGGGAAGTGCAATATTCAATATGTGCACACCGCTTCCAAGGTAAAAATACTTTTGAACTGCAGCCAAACACTGCTGGCACTCAAAGCCAGTGTCCTGGAGTGGTGTGGCATTGTCTGAGGCAATCTGAGCTCCCCCATCCCCAATAAATGTGTACCAGCTCCAACACAGCTGAAGTGCAGCTGCACCACTCAAGCCTTGCACTCTCCTCACTCCCTGAGCTGCAGATCCACCATGAATTCATCCTGTGAGTGCTCTGTACAACCAGGATAGCAGGAAAGGAAGAGAGAAAACAAGACAAGGGTACTATGGTAACATGTGAGAGATGGACAAATTATCAGATCAAAGATAATATTATAATATGGAAATTTTAAAATCTTATTTCAATTCTTGGAGTTTTGTGCCACATTGTCTATATTGATGCTGCCATTCCACCTATCCATACTGACCCCACTTGACCTATATTACCAAAACTTTTGTTTAACGACACAAAGAAAGTGTGAAATCCTAATTACTAGCTGTGTCTGGTCACTCATGAGAGTAGTCAGATAGGGGCACAAGTCATCTGGAGAGGTTGTGGGCTCTCCTTGCTTCCAGATACTAAGAACTCAGCTGAACTTCAGCTAATATCTCCTGATGACCTCCAGAGATCCTTCCAATTTGTAATTTTCATAGGATCATTCAGGTTGGAAGAGATCTCAGGGTGTCTCTGGGGTGTTGTGCAAGTTCCTGGTGCACTCTGTGAAGAGCTGTTTCCCTTCCTTAAGCAAACTAACAATCTTTAGGTACCTAAGTTAGGTACAAGCCATCTCATCCCTAAACCCAAAGTTTCTAACTCAGCAAATGTGGTTTCCCAGACATTGCTGGGGGAGACTTGGGCTCTGTTCTGTTTAAATGTAGATGTATTTGCATTTTAAAACAAGAAAAAAGACCCATGTGTAGGAGTATGTGAATAGCTGTACAGTTAGTTTGGGGCACAATTACTGCAAGGTGAGGATTCCATCAGCTGCATCATCAGAGCTCCTTGAGAGGGCTCTGTGTTTGGTGCTACCCCAGAGTTGTGCCATCACAAATGTCATACACCAAGACAAGCTGGCTTTTAATTTCTGATAAATAAGAAATGGAATGAACAATCAAGCTGTACATGCCCTGCAATTACCATTGACAACAGATGGAAAATTGCAGTCTAAACCCCAGAAACTGCTGTTTTTCTACTTCTAAATTAGTAGTTTAGTGGATTAAGGTAAAATATTTGCCTATTGCTGTATCACCCAGAAAGTATGTTAAACACTGGGTTAGGGAACAATGCTGTTGAGTGGCCAAGGAAACACAAAATCTGGAACTAAACCTCTATTTGCAGGTACCAAGAGCTCAGAGAGACACAAACAAGCTGCTACACTCACAGAGGAGCTGCTCTGTGTTTTGTTAGAAGTACCATGTGAAAACATGCAAAATAAAGTGCTAGTGGATAATTTGCATATGCAAATCCAGCTCAGGCTGAAGGGCTGACTTTTGATCTCTGGGAGCAGAGCTCTGTGCAGTGCTCATCCCTCCAGGCCGTGGAGCCACACTGCCAGATTTGCCTCGGTTCCTGATGGGGGTTCTTTGTGCTTCCTTTCCTGGAAGCCTTTTTTTCCATCACAGAAGCTTAATAGGAAAATGGACTTTGGTATTCAATGGCTGAGGAATGGCACTGTTTTCACCATAAGATGGGAAGAGGGAGGTGGCATGGAAAACCAAAAGAAAATAGTTAGACCTGGACTGCAGATCCTGCTGCCAGGAATAGTTATAAAAGCAGAGGCAGATCCTGCCCTTCACACTCCACTCCTTTCTTTCCATTGCAGCAGCAAAATAACCCAGCAAGGCCACAGCAATCCTGCTGCTCCCTTAAACCATTAAGTGCTTTTCCAGTGATGCTTTTCTGGGGAAAGACAAAAGCCACACGGTTCTGAGGATTGGGTTATGTTCCATGTTCTTTGATTTGACATCTCCTGCAGCCTTCAGGATGAAGGCACCCAATCCAAGGCCCTTCCTCAGCACACTGGCAGCCACCACATGCCATGGATTACAAACATCCCCAGTTCCACAGCACCAGGATTAAGAGCAGAGAACACCTGAAACCATTTGCATTATAAATCTATTCCTTTCCAATGTGTTGAAGCTGTCAATACTGCAATTAACGTATCAACACGCCAATTAATATTTTCTCTGCCCCCTGTTCACCTCACTCTGCTAGGGCAGGGCAGAATCCATGGCTGTTTGTTATTTAAAACAAGGAGACTTGCAGGAAAAGCTGCCAGGAGCTGCAGCAGGACTGAGCAGCAGGAGCACATCTGCTGCCTTCAGAGGGAAAGGGGAAACCTCTTGGGTCAGGCTGGAGAGAGAACTGAGGCCACAGGAGCCAGAGGAAGCAACAAAGTGTGACACAGGCAATGCAAGTCTAAACCTTTGAGTTCAGGAGCTTTTGTAATTCATATCATCACGAATTCTTCTGTCTTGCATGATTCTCAGCTGGATTTACAGGATCCAAGAGTGAAGTGTTGGGGAAGAGACAACCCAAGCTATAAAAAACTGAAGGGAAAAGCAACAGGAGATTTCAAGGCTTTGCTGATTCAACAAGAAGGCATGAAATTCCTCTCTTTCACTATTTAAACAGTTACTCAAAATAGAACTTTTAAAAGGAAGGATATTTGAATATTATTGTCAGCAGGATATGCTGACAGCCCTCATACTCTCCTTTAGTCCTTATAAAGTGTAGGAACGGGAATGTGCAAACTATAAATTGCAAAGGCAGCATCTGCAAGCCTTCATTCAACGTTCCTAATTGCTCTGTGATTCAACCAGACATGTGGCTCTTTTTATTTATTATTTGTGCATATTCAGGCAAACTGGCTGGTATTAGCACATGCCTGGGGAATGGCCTTTTTCAGGGAGGTGTTGGCATATTTCTGTTTTGTTTTTAGGAGGACAGTGGTTTGGGACTGGACTGAAACATTCTAAAGCCAGCATAAACATTTCTTTCAGATTATCCTCAGGGAAAAATAACAGTCATTGCAGCTTTAAGAGTTACAGCCTTACTCCTGCCAGTGATTTCATCCCTAACTGACACCAACACCAGTACAATTCTACAACCCTCCAGGTGCACTTCACCCCTCAAAAACAACAGAGATTCATTTGGAGCTCCCAGAACAGAGGCAGATGCTGTTTTAGAGCATGTACAAGTAATACAAGGAGGACAATCAGAGCTACAGAAATAGTCCTCAGAGCTTATAGATTCATTTCCAAGAGCACAGTAATGCTCCAGGTCACTGGCTTTATATCCAGAGATGGACTGTGGTAAACACCTGCCCAATACTCCCAGGGAAGACACTGCAAGTACAAAACCAAAATGGGGTGAACCATGGTTTCAGTTTTCTCCTAAGCCAAAGGGATACACATTGTCATAAGAAGATGCATTAAATAGCCTACACCTTCCAAAAGAACATATCCAGGTATCCACCTCAAGAAAACAATACCCTAAAACATGAAAAATGGGATTCATTTACCCTGGGTAGGAAACATACATCTCTCTGGTGGAAGGTGTCCCTGCCCATGGCAAGGGGTTAGAATGAGATGATCTTTAGGGTTCCTTACAGCTCAAAGCAGTCTCTGAGTCTGTGATTTTATTAACACTGCAGATGTGACCTTGAGGGACACTGAGCTCAGGGGCCCTGGGACAGCTCTGACTTAGGCTGCCTCCTTCCATTTCTATCAAAAGGCTTTGTTATGAGCACTGGGTCAATAAAACCCTTTTGAGTGATCTCAAAAAATCTCCTAATTTGTTATTAGATCACTGTCTTGGTTTGAAAGATGGGTGTCTGCCAAGGAAGGTGGGAACCTCCCTTAGAATGGAGAACATGATCCCCCCTCCCTCTGAATTATCACAACTTTGAAATTAAGGGGCTTTCAGGCAAAGGTATGGGAGAAGGAACACCAGTTCTTTAGTAGTAAATACTACTCAGGTAAGAGAAGTGCAGCCAGATGCCCTCCCCCCTGAGCTGGGCAACTTCCTTTAGTCTCTCTTGAGTACATGATTATTGTCTTCTAGCAACATACAGGAGAAAATTCCCTAAGAGAAACAAACAAAAGAAAGAACCTTAAACCCCAACAGTCACTAAAAGGAAGAATTAGACCACTGGGATCCTACTGACCTTAACTGTTATTCAAGCAAATAACTCAAGAGACAGATTATTTCATAGATGGGTGGAGAATGGCTTTAGGTCACCAAGTTTGCAAACTTGTCCTGCACTCCCCCTCACAGACATCATGCCAACACTCAAGCTCAAAGCTGTGCCTCAAGCCATCCTTAGTCAGCCCTTGGCTCAGGAGGCAGTGGCAGAAGAGAAGGAATTTTTCCAGACAAGGACTGGGAATATTGTACCCAAGGGCATCTCCCAAGTGTTTCTGTATTTCCCACAGGCAGCAGTTTCGCAGTTACTATTTTGTAAAAGTATTCAGGTTTATCACCTGAGTGCTGAGGTCTCTTATCTAACATCCTTTCTACAACCAGAATACAGAGAGTCACAGAGCAGAACTTTTACCCTGGCAGGGCTGCTCAGCAGTGCTGGCTGTACCACACACCATCTCTTATGTCTCTTGCTCTCAGCAAGATCAAGTCTGTCTCTTCCCCTTGAGTGTCTCAACATCCTCCCCCTCACACACTACCAACAGGATTACAACACCCCACTGTTATTACACCTTCCAGCTGCTGCAGACTTTCTTGCTTCTCACTTGTTCTCAGCTTTTTGAACACAGAATCTTTATTTTCATTGAAAACAAAAACAAAAACACACTAAAAACAACTGTAGCCACATTGCTGAAGACCTGAGCTTGAAAATAAGAACATAAAGACTTACACTGGTGTAGAGAGCAGCCAGCTCTTATTAACCATTAGCAATGGGCTGCAGAAATCCTTCTCCTCCATGCAGGGAATTGGTGACTGCACCTGCAAGAAGACATTTTTCTGTGGTCATCCTTTAAAAAGAGTGAAAATGAGAATAGGTGTGATAATTATAAATAGCTTAAACCACTTTCAATTCTGGGCTGCAAAAAAAGGCAGGTACCCACTTATGCCAATTCTTGCCTGCAGTGCAGGCCCAAGTCAGGAGATTCACCTGTCAACTACCATAGAAAAATAATAAATAGTTTTACAGGCAGATTAATTCCCTCACCTGGCTGGCAGTGAAAGCACATAACAGTGCTGCTGACTTAAGGAGAGGCATGGTCAGTAACTTTAGAGAGGACACATCTAGTAAGGTAATTGAAGATGAGGCTCTTGCTGTGCTTGAGCTTTGCTTGAAGAGTCCAGAAAGAAACCCCTGCTCTCTCTCCCTTGAAAAGGAACCCAGAAAATCACAATATGTATTACCAGCATTGTTGTTTAGGTATTCTGTGTCACTTGGAGTTACAGAGCCAGGGAGTAGTGGAAATAAGAAACTAAATATGACGTGAACTAGAGAGAAGAGTGGGAGGAGAGGCCTTTGTCCAGAGCCACAAAAGAGCAATAAAGAGTATGTCAAGAGAGAAAAACATCTGAAAATGGGCCCAGCAAAGACCCTGACTAGAAAAGTGCTGTTCATGAAAGAGTAAACTCCACCTTACCTAATTCTTTTAGTCGCTGTTTTGAGAACACCTCATTAAATTTGAAACTGGCCTTTACCTGTCTTGGACTGAAATTATCCACATGAGCAACCAAAACATTCTATGTCCTGTACAATTCTACTCTATTTGCATTCTAGAACATGCCTTGGGCCTCTCATAGACCCCTTATAGAAGCCCAGATTTCAGAAATATGCAAGCACAGCCTGAATCCTGAGAAAACGAATAACAATATTTTCCAGCATATTCAGTGAATATTATTGCCAGCCCTGCAAAGCCTGCTTTCTGCAACTTGAAAAAAAAACCAACAGGCACAACACAAAATAGGAAAAAACAGAGGAAACCATAACTACACATAAACAGCCTGAACTTCCTCCTCCTTCCTCAGCAAGAGGGCTTTGTTTTTCCCCTCCCAGCTGTTCAGATGTTAGGAGAGGTCACTCGAGTGCTCAGGCAGCTGAGGGTGATGAAACTCACTGCTCCTCTCTGTGTAAAGAGCAGGGAACTCCCTCTTTTTCAAGCTGAGTTTCACAAACCACAAAAATCAGATGCTGAGAGCCTGAAGAGCTCTAGACATGGTCCTGTAGGTGTCAGGAGAAAACCTGCAGTTAGTTTCACTGGACAAAGGCTGAACCCAGAACAGAGTTCCACCTTTGAATCTGCCTTTCCTTGCACAAGTGATGGTTTGGCTCAAAGCTGCCTCATCCTCAGGAAGGGCAGAGCTGAGTGAAGGAAACAGGAATCCTTGGGGGTGAGCAGGAAGGGGAGAAATAATTAATTTCAAGTCACAGAGTAGACAGGGAGAAAGAAGGCCAGTGTATGATGTGTGCAGCTGTGACATGTCCCGTGTGATTGGTAGCACAGATCCCACATTTGACTTTCAGGAGCTGTGGTTGTTCTCCTTCCCTTTTGTTACCTGTGCACACAGTAAATCCAGCTCAGGAGCAAAAATATAAAAAGAGTGCTAGTGTATTTCAAAACAGTTTAATAACAGGCAACATCATAAGCAAGATATAGTGGTAAATCTGGTACAAATCCAGCTCGCTGTTGGAAAAGATTCCAAGCCCTTTCAAGGCTGCCATGTGTAACACTTGTCCTTGTCTTACCATTGGAACAAGACACCCATAAACACTTGTGCAGAAGTATCTGGGGAAAATAAATGTCAGAAAGCCCTGCAGGCCTCTGTGAGTTCATTTGGGAATGTGAAGCTTGAGGATGAGCTTTTCTGGGGACATGAAATAGGTGTGCACATCCAGAACCATGGCACATTCCTGTTGTGTGCAAGGCTGGGACGTAAGGGACAGAGGGAAGGGGCTGGGAGAGAAAAGCTTTGGGAATGAGGAGCTGAGGCCTTACAACCACAGGACTGCCTGCAGTGTGACCTGAACAAGTGGCTGAACAAGTTATGGATCAGTAAGACCAGCTGAAAGGACAAACAATCCAAGAAAATGATTGTTCAGCAATCTAGAATATGGGATTTTTAAATACCTGGATGCAGCCTTGCTAGTGCATAATACAAGAATACAAAATATGTGAGACTTGCTGGTCCATAGTATTTGATTTTATCACAAATCTCTCTAGAACATCAGCTAATCTGCAGGACCCCAAGCTCTGCCTCTCCACTGTATCAGTTCTGTCTGTGGGACACGAAGCATTGCAAACACCAGTATAGGTGCACTGATATGGGTAGAAACATTTAGCTGATCCTTCAGAGCCTGGTGCTTTCACTGCTTGTACAAGTTCTTATCATGCTAAAAATACTGAATGCTTTCCCTGCTAATACACTGTGGGTAAATCAATCAGCAGCAGGTGAGCAACAGTTTGATTTCACCAACAAAACCCTCAACAAATCGTGGGTCTCTTGACCTGGGCAGCTTTATGGGCTTAGCTGGGCCTTACACACAGCTGCAGAGGATGGAGATATAAACCCCAATACAAACCAAGCCCACATGTTAGATGATTCCATCATTTTTTGGGGATGCACAGAAACCTTTCCACACATTGTGAACCGATATTTCTAATTTTGCATCAGAACAATGGGGGACTGAGTTTGCCTACAGCAACTGATGATCCACAGAGATTCCTGTGTGTGCAGAGCCTGTTCTTGCATTGTCCAAACACAGAGGGAAAACAGCCTGATGTGATTCCAGCCCCCTGCCCCTTTCATCCCCAACCTAGAGCTCTTTGTGTATCCAAAGGAAGAACACACAACGTGCACTCAACCAGACAGAGCTGAACTGCCTGCAGCCAAAACACAAAAGGTTGGATATCTGATTTCTTTTTTTTTGGTAGTATAATCATTCTGTCATGTATAATGGATGCACAGGCAGAGTTTGGGGCTTTTGAAAACCTAGAGCAAAGCTTTACTTTATTCCTGTAAATCTCATAGGCTTCAAATTGAAGCATTCTCTTCTGTCAGCAGCACAATGCTTAGCAATGAAATTCCATGGCTCCAATAGGACAGTGAAGATTTAATTACAGTTGGAATATAGAGTGCTACCAATGAGTTTGCTATTTTGGGGGCATAGGCAGAGTTTGAGCCTTAATATAAACTGTAATATAAGCTGTAAACTCACCCATAAAAGGTGTGGGAAGGAAGGGACCAAAGAGATTACCCCAAAATTCTGTTTTCTTCATTTACGAATGAAGATTCCTGGAGGTGTGAGAGTGGAGGAAGTTAAAGGTTTTGGGGGTATGGGGGGAAGAGTCCAAACTATCTGGATGGGAAAGAAGTTGGTGGGTATATTCTTCAGCCCTAAGGAATAAATTTGGCAATCCTTTTCAGTATTCTCCAGGGGAAAAGCATTGAAAGGATGGAGAGCTGGGGCTTTTTCTTACTAGAGGTTGGAGAGGTGAGGAGACAGCACAGAGGTTACAAGAAGGGATACAGTGAACCCTCCCTAACCAGAGCAAACAAAATAAATTAACAAATATTTCATAGGGAATTCTTTGTTTGTCCGTCTGACAAAGCTGTTAAAGGCTCATAATGCCAGATAACAAATTACCCCAGCTATGTTACTCAATATATGTCTGGCAGTGTCCAAGGCCATGTTGGACAGGGCTTGGAGCAGCCTGGGATAGGGGAAGGTGTCCCTGCCCATGACAGGGGATAGAATGGGAGAGGCTTTAAGGTCACATCCAAACCATTCCATGATTTTATGGGGTTTCATTTTCCTCCCAGGATATCAGAAATGTCATCAGCCTTGTTTTCCCCACGGACAGAGCAGATGACATGCCTGGGGTCAGCCAGGGGCACAGGTGGGAACAGGGCTGTGCCCTTTTTTTTTTTAAAGTGACCTAACTGCAAGGTCACAGCTGCTTTCCTAAATGAAAATCAGATTTCCATAGTGATGAGTCTGAGCTGCAGAGCCCAAATCATGCTCAAAGGTTTGGGTGCCTGGCACTAGGGCATTCAGGCCATTATTGCAGCATGACTCAGGGCACTGGAAGAGGCTGCCCACAGCAGTCAGATCCAGATTTTCCAGTTTTGATGTGGTCAGCACTGAAATGCTGGTTCTGAAAGGCCCTGCTCAGGCTTGGTCAGGTGCACTTTGTGTTACCATAACCTCCACACAGCTGATAAGAACCCACATGCTCTGTGTGGAGCTCCCAGAGCCCCTGTTGCTCACTGTGCCTCCCTGCTCCTGTTTGGGGCACCACAATCCAGGAGCAGCACTGCACCTTCAGCCCTGCCCAGCTTTTAGGCTCAGGGAGGAGATTCCAGCAGCACAAGCACTCCGAGCTATCCAGAAGAGGGAGTGCACAGCATACACACACGGCCATCAGGTGCTGCTGTGTCCTCACCGCCCAGCCCGGGGACTCTGGGATTGTCCTTCCCACTCCGGGAACACCCCCAGACACAGCTCATCCACAAACTGTGCTCATCCTGGACCTGTGTCTGCTTGAGATTTTTCTCAAAGGGGATGGGGTTGTATAAGAAGTGTATTTTTGCTCTTTGATAAGCTTGCTTTACATATCAGCTCCCTAGTCAAAATTAATTAAGTACGTTTAGTTCCAAATCCCTTGCTCCTGGATTTGATAAGTAACTTGTAGGCAATGTTGCAGAATGCAAACTAAGAGCTAATTTGTCACACTTAGTCAAGAGTGAAGTTTAAAAATTCCCTTTCCATGAGCAATAAACATTTTCCAAGTGAAACTTCCACTTGTGTTTATTATCTGGGTTTGCAGCAACAGCCCAAAACGGTGCCTGGACACTGCTGTAGGTGCCCTTGACAATTGAAAATGCAGTCGAGTACAGGAACAAAGCCACAGGCAACCACCGTGTGCAGTGATTAACCAGTCAGACCTACATTATGGAAAGGAAGAAAGAAGTGGGCAGCAAGTTTATAAAGAAAACAATTCTGATTGTTTTCCATGTTTTTCTCCTTTCTCCACTGACACATCCTCTTCCTCCCCCAGCACATGCTGTTCACTCTCCTGCTGAATTACCTTCTTTTATATTGGCCTGAATCACTGACCTTAGTTTGACTTTTTTCCATTTTGCTTATCTTTGTCCTTCACTCTAGTTAAGAAAAACCCCACAAGACTTAGCTTTGAAAGGTTTGAAAGGCAATATTAACTCTGTTTAGCTCCCAGTAATTGTGTAAACAGCAATAACATGATTCTTTAATGATTATTACCTGATTTTATGTCCCTTCCTTACCTGACCTTTCTCTATTTTTTTTTTGATGTCTCTTACAGATTATCAAGAGCCGGTATTCTGTTGACTTTTGTTATTCATTAAAAATGAAGTTCAAGGTCAACTAGGAAGTACATGTTGCTATTACAGTTTTGAAAACAAATAACTTCCATTGCAATGCAATGAGAAAGATTTTGAAAAGAAAAAATAAAAAGGAAAGAAACTTCCTGTCTGTGCTGCATTATTATGCAATTCTAAGTGAGTTAAAAAGAAATGCACTGCTGTAATTTGAATTATCAGTACAAGGCACTGCTTTATCTTGCTCAACTCACACCATCTTTCTGAACAAACATCAAAATAGCAAGTTCAGGTAAAAAATTCTGGTTATCTGCAGCAAGGTAAATACCTGAGAAAGTGATTGGCATTAACTTGCAGTTTCTTAACAGTGGTTCAGCTGTGTTATCAAGCCCATAAGAGGTTAAGGTCCAAGTGCAGCCCAGATTCACCTGATCCCTGACAGTGTGAGGAGCAAAGGCAGCCTGAGGAAGGCACAGTCTGGGCAGCAGCACAGAACAGGCACCTCCTGTAATGGTCCTCAGGCTGGACAGGGTTTGGAGCACCCTGGTTCAGTGGAAGGTGTCCCTGCCCATGGCAGGGGGTGGCACTGGATGGGCTTGAAGTTCTCTCCCATCCCAACCCATCTGTGGGAAGAGACAGCTCTGGCTTCCCCTCTCCCCACGTCGTGTGCCCAGGGATAAAGGAGGCTGCACTCACTGCCCTCCCTGGGCAAAGGCTCCCTGGGCACAGGGCAGGGAGGTGCCTGCCACCTGGGAACCCCATGGGTGCTCTGGCTGCCAGGGACTGCAGGGCAATGGTCACACCCCAACACAGGAGAGCAACCAAGGATGAGGGACTGAACCCCACACTGGGGTGATTTCATAGCCCAGGCCCTGCAGGAGCCATCAAGATGTCCATGGACACCTGGAGAGCAGGAGATCAGTGCCACTGTGAGCTCCTGTCCTTGCCCTTTAGCAGGCCTAGGGCAGGGGCTGTGAGACCCTCCAGGGTGCCCTTTAGGAGCCACACTGCAGCCATTCTGCCTGCTGGTACAATGGGCATTCTGCCTTCTTCCCACAAAACTCCCAAGGTGTTCCAGCATAAGGATGGCTGGGCACACAAAACAACTTGCACTACAAGGCTTGGCAAAGACACCAGCTTTTGTTTAGCAGAGTGAAAAGGACTAATAAACCACTTAATGATTTGTGTTCAAACACTGAGCACAGTCATTGACAGCAGCAGTCAGGGCTGGGGCTCAGGCAGTGGCTCCTTGGCTGGGCTGGGAGTTCAAAGCCTGGCACCCAACAAGGGCTGGAAAAGATCTAATCCTCCTTGAGTTCATCTATAGTTATTGGAACAAAGGAAGGAATGGCAGAAATTACACCAGTGAACAAGCAGGAGCAATAAGAACAATCATGGAGAGTGGAAAGTTATGGTAGAGCTTAACCTGGGTGGAACAGAGTGCAATGGATTACCCTCACCTGACTTTGGTTTCTCCCACCAGGAGGGTATGTTGTTCCTTTTGTGCCCTGCCCCAAGGATTGGTTGGTTGATTTTCTAGCAGCTGAACCTGTTTTCAAAAAGAAACAGTTGTTATTTTTATTTTACTTAGTGGTTGAGCTAAAGTTCAGCTGGAAAAAACACTCCTAACATAAAATCTCTGCCATGGAGGAATTAAATGCAAGCTTTTCTACAAGAGTAGAAAAATTAGGAGAAAACAAATCCCTATTTATTGATCACATTTCTGGACTGAAGTATAGGAAGAACAAAAACCCACTGAATGTCTTGTTGGACAAACCAGCCACTCTTAGCCTCACACAGGAGCTGAAGCTCTCTGTACAATCATTCCAGCCTTCTGAGCTACCCAAAGCATCAACTTAGAGACTTCTCTCCTTCTGCTGAGCCCACAGGGTGTCTTCATTCACAGGGTTACAGGAATACCTTCCACAAATGCTTACAAAATAGTTCTTTAGAACACCCTGCAGTTTTAACCTCCTTTTTTTACTCCTTGAGTTTCACAGGGATTTGCATAACCATGCTAAAAGCAGAACTATTCACCTGCCTGATCTGATAAGAAAACTCATTTCCTGCTAGAGTAGGAATTTTATTTATTTTTAAAATGCAAATGCTTGATGCTGGCAGAGAAGCCATCAAAGATAAGGAAGTATCTAGAAGTTCTGAGCCCCTGACTTTAGTGCTAGAAAACACTAACACTGACAGTCTGTGTCTGCTGTTTTCAAAGCTGTCTAATAAACTTCATGTTTTCAAGGAGTTTAACAGAACATCTGATGTCCTACAGGTTGTTTGAAAACAAAATTTCAATGTACCTTTATAGTCTCCAAATGAACACTATACAGAGAGGTTAAACCACGACAGGGAAGAAAGAAAATCAGCAGAAATTCACATCATTTGCACAATTGCCATACCCCGTGTTTGGAAAGGCCACAAATATTGGGTCAAATGAAGACAACAGGAAGCACTGCAAACTCTGGCAGCTTAAAAGCAAAACGCAAATCAAAAATAAAACATTAAGGCAGGCAACAAGAAAGGTTTTGAAAAACAATTTGTAAAGGGCAAAGAAGCAGTTATTGACAAAGACAAAAATGAACTGTGACATGACTCGAGTATGAAGTTCATCCACAGCCTGGAGGCAGATTCTGAGGGATTTTGGTGATCCATCCAGAGGAGCTGAAGTCTGTTAGAAGTCACAAGGCACAAGGTTCCTGTGCTCTCACTGCTCTTGTGGTTCCCCTCCAATCCAGATGACTGGACTGGAACAGACAGGTTTGGTGTTATTTTCCAAAGGTTGCTCTCCTCTGCAATAGTTTTACAGTACAGTCTTGATAAAATAAA
This sequence comes from Thryothorus ludovicianus, assembly GCA_013397245.1. Lineage (NCBI taxonomy): Eukaryota > Metazoa > Chordata > Aves > Passeriformes > Certhiidae > Thryothorus > Thryothorus ludovicianus. The sequence continues at coordinate 323,072 of VZTB01017967.1, read as the reverse complement.
GGCATAAATTACTCTGAGTGGCTTGCTGGTCTCTGAAATAAAGAGTAATTTCTTCTCCTTTCACTCATCCTGGCAGTGTTACAAGTGTTGACTTCAATGTTGGATTTTGGTAGCTTTAAGGTGATCACATACCAGAGCCATTCAGAGGGTTCATGTTTCTCCAGTTATTTTTGAATATATATGGTTATGGGTTTGTTCTCTTCCTTCAAGAATTAAGCTCCTTCAGTACTGACACTACATTCTGCCTCAGAACATTATTCAGAACTAGTTCTTCATGATTTGTGATATGTAGAGCAACTAAATACCCCTAAAGAACCAGTATATTTCACCTCCAATTTATCCTGGTTGGAGTCTGTTTCCAGTTTTAAGCAAGCATGGGATCTTTTTCTGCCCTTTCTCCCAGCCAGGGTGACTGTAATCACCCAGAGAAACATCCCAAATCAGCTCATCCTGTTCCAGTGAAAGTATCCATCTGAATGTCAGGAGCACAGCCTTAGACAGTCCCACAGGGATAAAGAATTCCTGGGACCAAGGCCACTCAACAGTTATGTTGCAAATGCAGATGTACCCCCAGGCTGACAGAGGCTCAATTTGTAAACTCCTGCACAACAGAGACTGATCCAACTTTAGCAAGGCCTGGTTTAAAATTCACACCAAAACCGGTTCACAAAGGTCCGTTTGTAATTTTCTCCTCCTTATTAGCAGATCTTAGATATCAACATAAGATCACTCTCATTTATTTTGTCTAATTACAACTTGAGTTCTCCTGATTTCATATGGATGAACTGCAATTAGTTTTGAGATGGGGGAAAAAGGGTATAAACTTGTTCAACAGAGGTTCAGTTTTGCTCCATCCAGGATGTTGAGAGCACTTGGGGCTGTTGTCTCTGAGACTGTGTGCTTTTATGGAATGGTTTTAACAGCTGTTAGAATTACACAGAATTTAAATGCACCATAAATTTTTGTGCACTATATGTATTTCACCTGCTATGTTGGCCAAAATTGTGTGGAAGCAGAAATACAGGGGAAGTTACTCTAAATATTTGAAAACAATTTAAAAAAAAAACCACACCAAAAAAAAAACCTAAAAAAAAAAAACAACAGAGAGACTAATTAAAGTAAATGTACAAACCCTTAGTCCTGTGAGTAATCCTTTCCTCTGCAAATCATTCACTGACGTCAGGTGACGCTCTCTGTGTGAGGCAGGATTATTTACTTGTCCAAGGGCTTGTGAGATTTGGGCTGAACACTGTTCCAGAAACAGTCCTCAGAGGTCTCCAACATGATCTTCATTATTCTGCCCTCTGTAAAGCAGCCATTCAACTGAAATTCCCTCTAATAAATTCAATTTCTTCTCTCAGCTTTCTATGGCTTTTGTGTTGGGTTTTAGTTGTTTTCCTGCAGTCACAGTGGCTGGAACAGTGACCTAAGGCTGAATTCAGCAATGTAAGGTAACACTGCTGCAGGAATAGCTTAGGCTGACTTAAGGTTTAAAGTCTGGTTTTAGCATTCATGCTAAAAGAAGAGTCAGCATTCATACACTGATACATAAATATAATAGATACTGATACATACCCAGTCTTTCACTGAGTTCAAGCAATGCCAGTACTTCACTGTTTCCTTTGAACTGCTTGATACAAGATTCCAGTGTCAAATTATCTCATCATAGATGCAGAGACCTGGCTGGTACAAAGCCTTAAAGCTTTTACTGTACAAATGACAAAAAAGTCACCTTTTGTCATTTCTTTTCAATTGTGTGACTCCACAGTACAAAAGATGGTCTATATTGGAATACATATCAGGAATGTATCCTCATAATAAAATCAGATATCAGATTCATCCTTGTTCTAATGAATGTCTAGCCTTGCTCCAATCTAACACTGTTTTACTGAGTAATACAGCAGTATATTTGGAAGATCACTGCTACAATCTAAGCTCAGTAGTGTCTATGTTTTTTATTAAGCATCACAAAAAAGAGACAAGAGTTTTTTAGTTCAGAAGCCATCTTCTTTGACACTTGTTGAAATTGAATTCAACCTTAAAATTGAGTGTATTAAAATTGTCACTTTATATACCCAGAATACTACTAAGGGAGTGAATGATATTGTTTGAACTTTGAGCCCTTTCTCTTTAGCAATTCAGGGAGCTGGACATGTCTCTGTGCTCCCATCTGGACATGGAACACGTGGATAAGCACATTTGTACCCTGTGCTGAGTGCTCAGATGCACAAGTTTTCCTGGAATTGGGGCAGTTTTCAGTTCTTCTGCCTCCTGCTGCAGTCCCAGGACTCAATCGAGTTCCTCACTGCCGGGTTTAAGATGGAGAGAAAACAGGAGCTTGTCCTCTGTGAGAGAGCAGAAGTGTGAAGTGTTCCCAGAGCCAGCCTGAAAGCACAGAAACAGGAAGTTCTGCTGGGGTGGATCTTTAGAACACACCTCATGTGGCCTCAAAACAGAGAAGGCAGCAGAAGGTGGCCTTCAAGGGCCATTTTGGTTTAGCTTTGATACAGAATTGTGCTCTGGCATGTCCTACCAATTAAGTCATCATCTGCTGTCCATTATCCCCCAGGGCCACACAAAACCTGTGGATCATGTTTAGGATAAACACAACCCTGCCCAATTTCCAGAGCAGCACCAACAGCAGGACTGATACAATTTAGGGTTGCAAGAGAGAATCTCAGGCCAATCTGTGGGATAGATTTGAAGGCCAGATTTACAGCTGGAAGTAATAGTGGTTACTAGGCCATACCTAACACTGTTTTTGCATTCAGCATGCACACAGAGGTTCAGGAGAATCCTGCTGTTGTGGGAGTATTATACTGAGGAGGACTCAGCCTCCAGAATTTTGTGGTGTCCATAGCAAAGGGACAGAATTTGATCTGTGGTTTTGGCCAATGGCCCATCAATCATTCCCACAAGGACTAAAAAAACAGTTGATGCTGCACAGTCCTACCCAAGGGCAAAAAGGGATGAGTAACAAGGCATGTAACATCATTTTTTTTTCTGAGGAATTTGAATCTAGAAGGAATTCATCTGGCACAAATCCTCATCACTGCTACAACAAGCTTATAAATTACAAGTTTCCACTATGGCAACAATGGATCATAGCCTCAGCACAAGCAGCAGGAAAACCCTTCTCAATTCAGAGTTCATTCCCATATCAGCAGGATTGCAGCTTTACTTGTTGTCCTTACAGCTGATGGGGTCCATAGCTTGATGCAACATCTAGTTATCATTGTGCTATGATGTTCAGATCCTGATTCTAAGGATTTTTTCAAAAAGATCCACTTTTTAAAGAATCCTTAGACTCAGTAACAGAGTTATTCCTGTACTCACGGCCTATCCATTTGTGACTGGTGAAACACTGGCCTTAGTAGTAAAACTAAGATGTAGATGTCCAAGTGAGGAAGATGCCCCTGAATGAAAAAAGAGCTTTTTAAAGGTTAGAAATTCCATCTTGCCCAGAATGCATCATGAAGGATCATGGCACAATTCATGGGCAGATGATGGGGAGCAGCTGCAGAAGTCCTGCCCAACAAGCATCTCTGCCCAGCCCAGTCACTCTGCTGCAGGACTTATTTCTCCTGAGAACAGCAAAGTACTGCCAAGTTCCCCTGGTGGTCTTCTCCTGAGAAGTGGGGTGGAAGTGAGAGCTGCAGTCCCACTGAAGCATCCAGAGGCAGCTGCTTACCTGGAAATGCTTATTTCTCTTGGATTCCTGTCACTCCCCTCTTCTCCAAAGGGGGATTTTAGTGATAAGACCACAAGCCATGACTCACATTTACACAAACCACTGTGAGCCCTAAAGGGAACACAGCACTTTGGGAAATTCGACCAATGTCACAGAAGAGCCTCCAAAGAAGCCAAAATTCAGGGGTATCACTTCCAATCCCAGTGGGATTTGATTTAATTTTTTAGAGAATCATAGAATTATAGAATTAAGGTTGAAAAGGACATTTAAGATCCCACCACCAGGCAGTACCACCCCATGTCCAGCACTGAACCTCGGTGCCACATGCACATGGTTTTTGAACACCTCCAGGGATGGGGACTCCACCAATGCCCTGGGCAGCTGTGCCAGGCTTTGTGGTGGGGTTTTGGTTTTGTCTTGGTTTTTAAAGCGCAGCTGTCTGATCCAAATCACAATATTCTAGACGTGGATGAGAGGGGGAAAATACCACCATGGGTTTTGGGACACTCACATCCATTCTGTAATACTGCTGGAGCAGCTGGCCAAATAAATGAGCTATTGCATTTTAGCATGAGTCATTTGTTTGTTGTCAGCTTTAGCAGATGAATCAGTGACCCTGTGTGTCAAAGTCTCTAATGTTGATTTGTTTTGATATTTTCCTAAAATGTTAAATTGAACCATCTATTCCATTTGCCAGGTAATCTTGCAAATTATTAACACTGCAATCCATAATAAAATAAATCATCAACAGCAAACCAGAAAGGTCTTACCAGGACAAAAACAATCATTCAAAAACAATCATTTAATAAAGCCCCAGCCTCTAAATATTAAATTATTTCTTTCTAATTTGAGTTGCTTGTGTTTCTAGTTAGGAAAACACAATCCCAAGTGTAAAGCTCTCCCAGAAAAGATCAGCAGCAGCCACTCTCCAGCCAGCATCTTTATAAAGTTTGAGCTTCTCTGGAAACTGCAAACTCCCACTGCAGGAAGAGGAGAGAAGAGCAGGACAACAAATCTCCCCCAAATCTGTGCTGTGTATCCTCCCAGCTCAAAGCAACTGATACACAATGAATCACAATGTTTTTTGCTATCCTCCCTCAATAACAGTGTTTAAATTCAACTAACATCAGTTCAGAGAAACTGTTCATAGACAATTTTCTGGACCTGTGCTTTAACTGCACTAAGTTTGGTCCCCAAAGCCAGCCTGGCTAATCAGCAGAGTAACCCCTTGAGAGACTGAAATGCACTGCTCTAAGAGGAATTTTTCAAACTCTGAAAATACTTTTCTTCTGGGACCAACACAGTCATTTATATCAATATAACAAAGAAAACATTTACTGTGAGAAAAAGCCTTCACTATATTATGAACATAATAAATCAGGGCTGGTTGCTTGGAATTTTAGTTTCATTTAGGCCACTAAAATAAATCTGCAAACATTTGCCTGAGCTCTGTTTGTTCTTCCTCTGAGGACATTAGTGCTGTAAGATTTAAACTCCCACACATACCTCTGTTTCTTTCTATTTACCCTTTAAAAGTAGAAAAGGTCTGATCAGGAATGCCCTGTGCTGGCCTTCCCCACTTTATCAAGCTCCTTAGGGATGGACAAAAATCCTAAAAAGTTAAGATAAGGCTGCACACAGGATTCAAGTCCATGGTGGTGTTGATACTGACTTCAAACACATCAAACAGATACTCTCAGTATCAAACAGATTCTGACATCCAAGTCTCTTCTACCTTTTTTTAAAGAGTGCAGGCTTTTTAAATGAGATTTTTGTCTGCCTCTGCTCAAAGTAGATGCACAAATGCCACATTGTGCCATTTCAGGGGCACTGCTGCCAGGCTTAGACAGAATTTTCAGGCTCGAGGAATGCAGGAGTGGGCCCCAGAACCCTTCCCTTGTGTTCTGTGAGGATTCACTTCCAGTGTGGCCATTTCCATCCTGAGCACTGGGTCTGCAGGAGAAGCCCATTGGAATTGTCAGTGTGAGAACTCAGAGTGAGCTCCTGGCAGGAGCCTGCCCCTCCCTGCAGCCCAGGCTTCACCACCAGCATCTCTGCAGCTTAGAGCCAGCAATTAGGAAACAGCTGGTACTGTCAATGAGTAGGAGCCTTGCAACAGGTCCTGAGGCTTTTTGGCCATCCTGCCTTGCAAACCCTAAGGAAACATACACCAAGGCTGCTTTTTCATTTGTAGGACCCCACTGCCATGGGTTTGAACTCGTGCCCAGCTGTGTCTCAGAAAGGGGAACAATGAAGAAAACATTTCATTAAGTGCTGTTAACACTGCTTTGCTCTCAATGGAGATTTACTATCAATGTATTTCTATAACAGCTAAAACCAGCACCATGGTAAAGGCTTTATCTGCCAATTAAGGGATTTCCTCTGTAAGGCTTAGAGTACTTTAGATTTGGACTTATGCAGCAAAATGAGTATCTTTATATAACTAATTACATTTATATTTTTGCAACAGTTCCCTTCCCCTCACAAAAAAATGAAAAGTTTCTGAGTTGCTTTTCTTCGACACAACAAATATTGCTGGATTTCATCAGACTGAAAGTCTCATGTATTTTGTCCTCCTGCCTTATCAGACTCATACATGTGGCCTATATAATGTGTCATACCTTTCACAAAAGTAAATTTTTAATCCACTGCGCTCTTGGTGACCTCCTTTGGAGCATCCAAAGTACAATTCAGGCCTGGTTTACATATTGATAGGCACTCCAGAACACCATCAGTGAGCCATGGATGTGTTTCCACGTGAACTATGCTGCCAGCAGTTGGTCACACCAAAAAGTTGGTCACACTAAAAGCCTAAGCAGGCCTGGTAACAGCTCCCTGTCCTGGCAGAGCCTGGCACAGACCCCTCTGGTGCAGGCAGAGCCAGCTGTGCCTCACATGATTCTCTATCCAGGTTGAGTCTGGTCCCTGTTCCTCCTCAGAGGATTTCCAGGCCTCGTGTCCAAGGGTGTACTATAGATTATGTACCTAAAATCAACTTTGCCTCCCAAAATCAGGGGCTAAAACACCTCCACTGTACAGTAACAGACATGAAAATGCTACTGAGCTCTCAGGCATCTGGCAGCAGGTGGGATCTTTGATCCCAGTGGAATGACTTTGTCACAGAAGGTTTCCTGATATATGTGAGATACAGGGGAAAATGTTGGTGGAGAGGCCACCTCAGCTGCTGCTGTCCCAGGAGGTGGGAAACACCAAGGAAGGGCAGTGAGGCTGTGGAGGTGAAGGGAAGGAGGACAGGCAGAGCACATTGCAGGCAGCAGGGACACACAGCCCCATTTCCCAGCCAGGAGCAGCAGAAGTTTTCCAGGATGGCTGGAAATTGTTTCTTTTTGGCAGCTGGAAGCCAGAACTGAGTGACCCTAAGGACACCCCACAGCTCCCAGTGGGGAAAGGCTGCCTGGTGTGTCCTTAGGGAGTTTACTCTGGGAAGAAATGGAGAAGAAGCCACACTTAGGAAAAGCACATAATAAACCCCACAAAAACACCTACATATTGTAGCAAGCAGTGCTATTAAATCAAGTGAGTAAGCACAAACAGATCTACACAAAGACAAGGGGAAATATGAGCACAGACTCCTCAGAGAAAATCAGAAATCTTCTCTTCTGAGCAAATAGATTATCCCTGTTGGAATATTTCTGTCTTGAATGCAGACTGAGCAGAAACATAATTTCTTCTGTTTATTGGAAGAACTTCCCCAAATCACTAACCAATTTATTTTATTTTATAGAAATTCATATAAAGCTGCTCTCCAGCTAGGTAGAGAGATGGATGGAAATCTTACATTTCCATGTTTTTAGGCAATTTGTTGTTAGCTACTTGCAAAGTGTCCTGAACATCTGATGAATGGGAAAAATCTGGAGTACTAAATAAAACTGGACCTGCTTCTGTGCTACCTGCCACCACTTGTTTTGTACACAATAAATAAATAGTACCAAGAGTTTAGGGGTGCTCCTAAGGGCTTGTTTCTGTGACCCTTCTCAAGGCTACACAGAGTGTTCCCTCAGCCTCACACTTCCCCTGCTCCTTGTTCTGACATTTTGTTGATGTTTTTAACCACCTGAAATCGATTTGTTTGAATGACCCACATCCCAATGTCAACCTGGCCACAACATCAGCAAGTTCATAAGGAACTGCTTGGACAGAGAAGGTCGGAGTCCACAGACAGGAATTTCTGTCTCACTGGCAGGTTTCTAGGCAGAGGGGGCTGTGTCTTGTTGACACAGAGCTGAGCAGACACCCACTGCCAAGGGGGACACTGGGCAGGCAGAGACCTGTCCTCTGGATCATAGTCAGGACACCCAAGCTCTACCCTTCCTCCTCAGGTCTTGTTTTCAGTCTGAATCAGGATTGCACCCAAATGCACTCCCAGGACATATAAACACTCATATTTCCTTTTAAATATTTACAGCAGAACAGAAAGCATGAGTTTTACTGCCTTTGCCCCAAAAGTGTGCACAACCACTGTGCAATTACATCATTAGTGCAGTCTTGGACTCAGCTCCTTCCCATCCAGGACCTTTCTGAACCATTCCTTTATTTCACACAGCTCACTCCAATCCAACCCAGCACAGCATGTGTTGTGTCCCTCCAGGGATATGGGCTGTTTACCTAAGCTTGATCAAACAGGATTTGACCTGCAGCATGTTGAGGAAATACACCACTGTCCTTAAAAAGAAAAGGTAGAAGGAAATCTGAGGTAAGGTATACCTCAGTCAGCCTTTAATCCCTTGGAAACTCATGCACAAACAAATAATGAGACAAGAAGGCAGCAAGTTATGTCAAAGCCACACATGTTCTTGGTGGGGCGAGTGGCCCAGTGGCAAGAGGGGAAGCCACAGAGATCTTTCACTTTCTTCCTCTTTCTCTCTTCCTTTCTATACACAAAATAATAGAATGGTTTGGGTTGGAAGGGACCTTAAAGATAATTCCATTCCACCCCCTGCCATGGGCAGGGACACCTCTCACTGTTCCAGGTTGCTCCAAACCCTGTCCAGCTGGGCCTTGGATGATTCCAGGGATCCAGGGGCAGCCACAGCTTCCCTGGGCACCCTGTGGCCTCCTCACCAACACTGGGAACAATTCCTTCCTACACACCCTGCCCATTTCCAGCATACATCCTAGCTACAGCTAACTATCCTAAGCCCAGCCCATTAAAGACTCAATTATTCAGATATTCTCAGCAAGCCAGCATCCCATTTCCCATTTTCAGTGATGTCAGAAAGTCAATGCTTTAAAAGCCCACAGGCACTCTCAGCAAATACCATTACAGATGGTATTTCTATTTAATTGGAAATAAATAAGCAAGCAGAATAGCCCAACAGCCCTCCCCTACCCCCAAGCCACGCTGTCACCCACCACTATTCCAGTTTAAAATCCATATCCATTATTCAAGACACTTGACATGTGACTGTGCAAGGCTCCAACCCTACATTTATCCATGGAAAGGTGATGTGTAGGAACAAAAGCTTTTCCTGATTGCTCTGCTCTGGTCACAGGCAGAGGAACAAGTCAGGCCCTGTTCAGCTGGAGGTGACTGACAATTAGTCAGGGAGAGCACTAAAGGCAGTGCCAATCCTGCTGGAGAGGGATCAGCCACTGCCTGTAATCCCCTCTGAGCTCCACCTGACGTCTGTCACAGTCACTGATGGCTGAGGAGATGGAAATCATGCTGAAGCACCCAGGGATGGCAGCTCTGCCCAGCTGCCAAAGTGGGGAGAAAAGAGGTGATGTAAACCTAAGAGCTGTTTCAGCTGGAAGCTTTCCAAGAGAAAAGCAGGATTCCAAACATTGTGAAATACAGCAAGTTTTGCATCAAATAAGATGTTAGCAGATCTTCTATTTAAATCTTTTCTTGCCCTCCAAGATAACAAAAATGTCAGTTTGCCACTTTTTCATTCCCCTCTCTTTTCCCAAAAAGTCCTTTTCCAACTGTCTTTCCAATACTTTCTGTAAAAGTAATGATGTCAAAAGGAAAACATGCAAAGGAAAATATGTAAGAGAGCTAAACATCATCCTGGCAAGCCTCATCCAAAAGAAAGAAAGTAGAGGGAAGGTAAGGAAAAATGCAAGAATACAAGGAATGTAATATTTTAGAAGTCAGATATATGGATATAAGATGCATGAGAACAGAAGAAGAGAGAAGCAGTTCTATAGCAACCTCCTTGCCAAATCTTTCACTTCTCCTTAAATCTTTAGGCACTGGATCTTGTTTTCATCTATTTTATGATGGTCTTTTGGAACAGACCTACTTTAAGGAAAATGGGGACAGAAGCTGATTTTAGTCTAGGAACAATCATCAAAATGATTAAAAATATTCTAGGAAAAGTTAAAAACAAACCAAAGGTTAAAATCAAACAAACAAAAATCATGATATTATCTTAAAGTACAGATCAGCAAGTGCTTGCCAGTGGTCAAATGTTTACAGGAGCTCTGTATTTCTAGAAGCTTTTGGTATTTCTACTAACTGACCAGGATTTGCAAATATATTAGTTTAAAGTTGCATAAAAACTACATACATATATGTGTATGTGCATAAAAATAAAATAAGTAGGACCCTGAGCAAGAACCTTATTACTGAGATGAGGAATAAGCAATAACAAAAAGACCCCCTTCCCTAACATTTTAGTATTGTCTGTTTTAATTAGATCCTAAAATACTGTGAACCTGTCAAAAGACAAATATTTTGGGCAGACATGTGAATTGTCTATCTCTAATAAGAATGTACTCAAACAGCAGAACTGGTATTCTGCTAAGTGCACCTAAATTCCCATGAGGACTCAGCCCTTGTTCATGGTAAATACAGGACATCTTCCTCTGTGCTGGAATCAAACTACCTGAGGAATGGTTAAGGATGTCCATGTGGTAAATTATTTGTCTTACTTCAGAGATAACTTTCCCACCTAGGCTTCACTATGTTGATTCTTCTCTGTGTGAGTGGTTTCAGTGGGGTCTGAAATGATAACTGGAGTAAAAAACTGTTTTGTTTTATTTTATTGCTTGAGAATTATTTGGATTTTGCTAGAGCAATTTTCCCCTTGAATACAACAAATTCATTTTCTAAGAATGGCAGCTACTCCTTTCCTTATCTGTGTTGCCTTGGAAACACAAGCAAAGGTTAATTTTCTTAAGCAGGCCATTGATTTCCTCTCCTGTCTATACTTCCACTACACCACAGCTGCAAGAGTTATGCTCCAGTGAAACTGAAAGCTTGCCTCAATGTCATCAAAACACTTGGTAGCAGTGGTGCTAGGTAGGATTATTCCCTTCCTATGCATCATCCATGCCTGGAATATCAGAACAGAAGAAAGAGGAATGTACACATCCAAATCTTCACAAATCTGGGGGAAAGAATGCAGCTGAAAGAATTCAACTGCTTGAACCAGCCAGCATTTGCTGTTCCATTTGTCTCTCCAACATTTAAGATTAAACTCCACACATTTTCATGCTGAATTGACTGAATTGGATAATGAATCTGACCTAGCACAAGGAAACAATTTGTGGATGACACCAACTTGGCAACAGAAAGAGTGAAAGGCCTGGAAAAGGCCAATATTTCTAGTTTCTCAAGTAAGTGCAAACAAAAGGTTCTTGTACATTACCAGGTCTGCAAACACCACTGAGCAACAGCATTTCAGAAACCCTGATATCCACTGTCTGACTGCTCACAGTTGGCCTGCAAAGGATTCCCAGGTTGTCTCTCAGTGCAGGAGGGCTTCAGAGAAAAACCTCTGTCAATAAGATAAGAATCTGCATAAAACATCTGAACAATACCAGCTTTTGTTCCTCCTCAGCCCTAGCACACTCGAGCCAGCAATTAACCACTAGATTTGCACAACGACCTGTATCTAATATTTTATCTAGTTCCTCACATGTCTCTGTGCCAGTCTTGGGGGTTCTTGAGCTCTCAGACTTTCTGGACTGCAGCTTGGGCTCCCCTGGGAGTGCTGGCAGGGGCAGGGGGGCAGGAGCTGGGCGTGTTCTTCTGGTCTAGGGGCTTTTCCAGATGCTTTACTGCCCCATCTGGGTTGCCAGAACTGATGCCTAGAAAACCCGACCAGGATCAGAGACTAGACAGAGCTAAATTAATAAAGCAGGTATTTATTGAAAGGCCCCAAAGGAAACACCTTGGGCAGTGCAAGAGCCCAGCCAGGCTACCCCCAAGATGGATCCTGGTCACGAGTTTTACACTTTTATAAGTTTTGGTTCATCTACACATTGGGGTCAATTGTCCAACCACAGCTCCAGGTTAGGTTCAACCCCCTGGCTTTCCCCCTTCCCTTCACTGTTGTTTGTGCTTTTTGGGTAACAGCTGTCCTTGATTCTGTAGCTGGGAAGGGATTGTTTTGTCCAACTCCCCTGTGAAGAGAACTTACTAACACCTAAAATGACATTTCAGAGTTACACATCAAGCAGCAGAGAATCTGAAAAATACAAAAGCTAAAACCCAAAGCATCAGAATATTTCCCAAAGAGCACATCTTTAGTTTCATAGGGCTTGCAGCAAAGAATCATCAAATGCATTCATTGTATGCTCATAGTAAATTCTGGGGACTAAAGAGGGAAAACTGCTTTAGGAAAATGACTGAGATTTATCCCCTAAGGGGACACAGAACACATGGGGTACATGGAATCAAAATACAAACACTTTGCCACTGATTTAGGGAGAGTAATGTGTACATGAGCATTTACACCAAGAACAGTGGGAAACCTATCTCTGATCATGGATGCCTGCAAGAATGAAGAGAAGCAAGGCAAACAAACCAACCCCACTGCAAATCTGGGCCTATAATCTTGTAAAATGCAGGTTTAAGCCCATCAGTGGAGCTCAGGAAGTTCTAAGCCAGCTCGCTGTTTTTAAGCAGCCAACATTAAACAGGAATAAGAGACAGCATTCCAAGGAAAAGTTTATCCATGTTAATCATTTCTCATGGAACCACTGACAATGTAGTAGGAAATGGCAGAGCTATAGATACCTGTGTGTTCACTCATGGCTTACCAGTCTTGTATCTTAAGAGCATTTAAGCAAGGACTCTAAGGGAAGCAAAGCAACTGGGAAGCTGTTTAATCTGTCACTAAGAAATATTAATTTATCAATAAATAAAGAATTGAAAATCATTGTGACATTATTAAATGGAATCGATGATTCTGTGATTTTTAGAACATATTGGCCTCTACAATTCTTGTGGGTCTCTTCCAACTCAGGAGATTCTTTGAACATTATGAAATCCTTATATTAATGTGATATTCATTTAATGGTGGCTGGTGTTTAACTGTAATGGCACACAGGAAAACAGTGCTACATTTTGGGCAAATAAGACTTCAGTCATCCAAGGGAGTTTTTCATGAATGGTATTAGGTTCTTTGAGAATTAATCTACTGCAGGTCACTGTCCATGCCCTGAACACGCCCCGTGCTCTGCACCAGCTCCCAGGATAGTTCCTGATGTGACAAGAGCACCCCAGGGAACAGGGACACGGAAAATACCAGCATGTTTTTATTGATTCAAAGTCAGCAGTGGCAAACCAGCATTGACAGCTGGAGATAAATGTAACCTACATCTGGTGAGGGACACATGGGAAAAACAGGAGAAGTGGGGCAGCAAAAGGCCAATCTCAATTAGCTTTTATTTATTGACCCTGTTTGCATAAACAGGCCAGACAGCAGCCTCAGTGCAGAGGTCTAGATGCATTTTTTCCCTTCAGTTGTTTTCCAAAAGATCCAAGGATATTCCATCATAAACTACATGTGGAGCACAGCACAGAGCCAACCTTAATACATTTGAACACAGAGCAGCCCAGAAAGTAGCTGAGTAATAGTCTGGCCACAGGCTTGAGCAACTTCTGGGGAAAAATAACAACTACATATTCACAAATTAATCTCAGGAGAAAAGCTTTCATCAGTTCTACAATATTTTAAAATGCAAATTCTGTTTTTACCATGTGTTCCCTTAAAATGCTTACCACAGCGAGAGTCCACCACCAATTCTGCTGACAATAGAAATGACATTTCTAAGCAGTTCTGGGTGTTATAGGAGGTATTTTCTTTCTGAAGAGATTTGGGAAAAAAAAAAAAAAAAAGAAATGGTTTAAAAAGGCACTGAGAAGAGGCTGACATTCATTGAATCATAGAATGGTTTGGGTTGGAAGGAACCATTTCATTCTACCTCCTGCCATGGGGTCCAGCTTGCTCCAAGCCCTATCCAAGCTGGCACTGGGCACTTCCAGGGATCCAGGGGCAGCCACAGCTTCTCTGGTCAATCTTTGCCAGGACCTCCCCACCCTCTTATTCTTCCCAATATCCAATCTAACCCTGCCCTCTGGCAGTGGGAAGCCATTTCCCCTGTCTTGGCCTCCTGGTACCCCTTTAGGTACTGGAAGGCTGCTAAATAAAACACTCTTAATTAAAAATAGCCCAAGAGGAGATGAAAACAGTGGATGCTAAACTTATCATTATCTGAGGAACAAACTTCATGACCAGCACAGAGGCACCATCAATTAATTTTATCTAGCAAGGGAATGTTCATTGGTCAAAATTAATGCCAAACTGTCAGAGACCCTCATCTGGCCAGGTGTTAGTGAAAAGCCAAGAGGAGAAGGGGTATTTACTGTTCTAAATAGTGTCTGTAACAGATAATAAATAATAAATCTTAACATGGAGGCCAGCAAGTAGAGCTGGGAAGAGTCACTGCCATTGCCTTACAGACTTTCTGTTCCATACCTGGACACAGCAGCTTGTCCACAAGCTCTTGGAGGAAGCTGAATTTTGCTTTTTAATTTTTTTTTAGCATTCTTTTCCTGACCTTCCCCTCATATTTCACGGTGTTTTCATCCTGCTGGTAGGAGGTGCCTTTCTGCTGACGTCCATTCTGACTCATGCAGCCCTGACTGTCACAGCTCAGGAACAAAGCTTCAGGTGAGCTTTGTCAAGTGTGCTGCAGCCATCCCTCATGTGCATTTTAAAGGGCACCTCTTTTCCCAGCCTGGCAAGGAATAAAAGAAACAAAGATAGATTTTTGCCAATCTACAACACCACATGACTATGGAAAATAAACATCTTTAGTAGACACACCTCACTGTTCTGTGTGTTAAACAACTGGCCTTTCATGGAGCTGCAGCACTGTCAGAACTTTGCCTCAGACAAAAGCTGGTCAATTCTAACTCCTTAATCATCTTAACTGAGATATTTTCAGCCCAAAACACTGATTTCTTGGCAATATTAGAATTTCCGGGTAATTACAGTAATGGGTATTTGGAAATCAAATACAGACTCACACTAGATAGGAAGCTCTTCTAGGTAAATTCTG
Organism: Thryothorus ludovicianus; assembly: GCA_013397245.1. Classification (NCBI taxonomy): domain Eukaryota; kingdom Metazoa; phylum Chordata; class Aves; order Passeriformes; family Certhiidae; genus Thryothorus; species Thryothorus ludovicianus. Next base: position 308,062 of record VZTB01017967.1, on the reverse strand, counting down.
ATTCTGATGTTGAACCAATAAAAATGACTCTGGTAATAGCTCTTTAATACTATTGACTGCTGGAGAACTGTAAATGACCCACACAAAGGACAAGGTCAGAATCTGAATCCATTTCATGACCAGCTATAACAATATCACCTGTATGTAGCAGGCAGGTGATGTTTTGGCTCTCCAAAGTGCCTGACATACACATTAGATAACAAATACCATCATCTTGTAAGCAGCAGGAGCAATTTCCATCATCTATTACAAGTGTAGAAAACAAATGCAGCAGCAGAACCAAAGTTTACCCCAACAGAAGCACCACAGACAAGGCACAGTTCAGTCCTCACCCTCTGCAAACCAACCACTTTAACTGTGCCCTCAGCTGACAAATTCAGACAAGTTCAGGCCAGCAAGGGTAGGAAAACTCACCATTTTTCTAGTTTAGGTCCTATTATCAGGAAATAAAACCATATAATTATTGCCACTAAATCTCAGGTACTGATTCTTATACAGAAAGAAAGGTAAAACCTCAAAAAAAGCAAAACTGGGATGGGAGAAGGGAATCCAGTAATGGATATCTGTGATCATCTAACTCTGGAAGACACAGCTTTCCCAAATAAGAGCAACTATAAAACTAAAAGGTAAAATAAGGATAAAAAAAGAGGGGGTTCCTCACAAGCACTGTGGTCACTATGCACTCCCACATTGGGAAATGTCTTTCTGGCCACCCCAGCTGCACAAACCCCAGAAGGATCCCAGGATCTGTTGAACACCAGAGATCCTTACAGGATTTTGCTTTTTCCACTATGCACTTCAGAAAAGGTTATAGTAAGATTTATATTTTTACATCCAGTGCAGCAAGACACCAAATTAAGCTGTGCAGGAGCTTGTGCACTGTTACACCAAACAGGAGGTGAGACTTGCTCCACACAAACTCTGCTGTCTCTGCCACATTAGAGGGGTTCATTAAGAGCCCATTTAAAAGCACATTATTTTCCATTCAACTCCTTGATTCTCACAGAAGCCCAATTGTTTCATCCTTATTAAATTCTTCAGAACTTGTCCGTGAGAGTATTCTAACAGAGGCTGACAAACTGTGAAGATTTCAAAGATATTCTAAGCATTAGATTATTTACATCCTTAAGAACACTCTGCTCCAGACAGTGAAATTAATTCGAGCTGGCTTGCCCTAAATTTTTTTCCAGCTCCTCAAGAAATTTTGCTACTGGGTTTAACAATATCAAGCTGGTAAAGAACAAAGTATCACAAGATTTGTAGAATCTGTAAATTGCATCTAGAATAAAAGTTCATGGAATTAGATCTTTTTTAAATAAAGGAATTGTAAATAAAAGAATAAAGTGGGAAAAAAGAGTGATGTTCTTTCCACACAGTAAGTCCAGATATGTAATTGGGGTTTTTTTTCTCTACAAAATATCTTTGGAAAGTATTATTTGCCTACTTTTGCCAGCTACAGCTAGAGCTGAGAAAGAATATAAAAAAGAACTCATACTCAAAATTGGATCAGCTTCACCCAGCATTAGCTATTGAAAGCCTGCAGAAGGGTGCCACAATATTAAATACATTTTAAACTTGCTCCTTGTTCACTAGGAAGAGCATATCAAAACTCTTTGACAGTGAGAGCTTCTCCTGGAGTAGCAGCAGCCGTCCTGGAGCCACCAATGCCACTGCAAGGATCAACAGGGTGTTGGTTCCATTTTTGGGAGATTCCAGGTGTGCTGAGGTTCTTACTGCCCTTCTGACTCTCCAGCTGCTGCCTGGCCTCATAACCAGAATAAAAGACCTTTCTTTGCAGACCCCTGTGGTGAAGACATGGCAGTTGCCCAGAAAATCTGCTGCAAACTCATTTTATGAAATGCACTGTAGATTTCATAGACAGGAAAAGCAAGGTGCTATCTCTGCCCTTACCACAGGTTTCTTGTCCTTGAAAACGTAGGTCCTTCTTCAGTCTCCTTTTCCTTAAGGAACAGAATTCTCATGCTTTGCTGACAGAAAGGGCTGTAAAACACAGGCACAGCTGCCCAGGGCAGTGATGGAGTCCCCATCCCTGGGGGTGTTCCAAAACCACGTGGATGTGGCACCTGGGGACAAGGCTCAGTGTTGGACATGGTGTTGGTGCTGGGCTCATGCTTGGACTTGGTGATCTCAATGGCATTTTTACCCTTAATGATGCCCTGATGCCTCAGACACCTTATTTCCCACATCCCTGAAAACTCCCACCCTTCAGCTGGGGACTGCTGCCATCAATCCACCTCCATCTCATCCCTGCAAGGCACAGTTCAAACACTGAAAAATGAACAACTCCCTCCACTCAAGGCCTTGCCAAAGGCAAAGGCTCCTTCCCTGAGACCACTAAGAAAGATTTTGCTATGGGAAAGAGAGACCCAGACCTTGGATTAGTGAGGCTGAAGTAAAGGAATTAATGGTCAATTCTATAGTGAGAGAATGACAAAAAAAGAAATGTTAATTTTGCTTTTCAGCCACAGATTTGGATGATTAGTTGGAAGTGTATGAAGATGTTTTGAAGGCACCTTGTGTCTTATCCATTACAAAGCATATGGAAGTGCAGATGGCACAGCTCTGTTGCATATATTGTGTTACACAACTATGATTGGGGTGACCCCAAACTGCCACAAGAAGACATTTAATCCTCATTTCAGGCAAAATGTAAAAAATATATTCAGATGCCTAAAGAGGCAGATTGAAATAACTCAAATTATTAAAACTAATTAAATTCAGCATGCATATACAAGTAGGATCTCGTAAATATTTGTAATGAAAATTGTGTTCAGTAGTTTGGGAATTATTAAATCAACATTTTGAACAGCTTCAGGAAAACAGGCACAGCAAGAAACTGGGCTTAGATGAAGATTTACATAAAATCATCAACTTGTGTAGAGTTCTGCCCAATCAAACCTCACATGGATGTTGTTCTGCACCTTTGTTGTCCTTTCCACTTGCTGCCTTTTCCATTTTTAATAAAAAAGCTTACATGAGCTCCCAAAGCAACTGGACAAATGTTTAGGAAGAGCTGTAGTTGGAATTATAAAAGTGACAAATCCCATCAGCCCTGCCTGAAAAAATGGCTGGGAGATCACATGGGATTAGTCAGAGAGAAGAAAGGGAGAGGGAAGGGTATGATGCACACCCTATTTTTACTTTTTTCTTGTCATCCATCCCTTTCTGGCCACTTGGGTCAGAGTCAAAGCAGTGGCCAACTTGGTCCCAGTCAGCATATGTGTTCCTAAGTTGGCTAAAATCAGAGTGAAATTTAAAACACAAAATAATTTAATGGGCTTTTATCCAATAAAAAAAACTAAACAGAATTTGTTGTTCTGCCTTGAGCTGTTATTTTTGGAGCACCATTAGCTAGGAATTAATTAGTACTATCTGGTAAACCCTTACTGTGAATCTTGCTGTAGAGTTTATGGTTTATCAAGATGTTTTGTGAAGATGCATCCTCATGACTCAGGTGTGAGGAGAATGCTTTCCTTCAGGACTCCTGCAGGCTCCCTGCCATGACTCAGTGCTGTTATTTATTCTCCATGATATTTATTCTGTTATTTATTCTCCATGCTAAGGGCATTTGTGAGAACAAGTGACCAGACTGATGGATTCTCATCACAGCCAAAACCAGAGGGGATGCATGGCTCCAGCCTCTCACAGTTTTAATGCTGTCACACAAACTGCCATGAACTGAGCTGAAAGACACAAACAAGTCACTCCAGATTTTGGAGTATGTCCAATATTCTGACAAACAGATGTTGTGAAAACATCTTACTCCTTATCTTTGATAGGGCAGATGCCAGAAACCTGTGATTTTGTGTTGTAAAAAGCTGATAAGCACACACAGATGCTTCCTGCTTGATACTGTAGGGTTCAGCAGAGGCCTCAGTATCAGCAGACAGTGGCAAACAAACTCTTTTATCTTTGTTGGTATTTTGAGTCCTTTGATCCTCTTATTTCAAATCTGGATCCAAAAATTCCCAATTTATCTTTATTTTAGGCTCCTGAGAGAGAAAACAATCCTTTAAAACCCATGAAACTCCTGAGTAGTGATGAAACCATGTATTTTGAAAACATTTTTCAGAGCCAGCAGCATTCTGAAGGTAAGGCTGTGCTCAAGAACAGAACTACTGTTTCTAAAGAAGAGGTGGTTCTCTATTGTATCAATACAGGCTGGAAGATTGTTGACATTTTTTAACTCCTTCCCTGAAAAGGTTTACTTCAAGCACCAGGCAAGCCTTGGGACTCCTCTGTTCACATTTACTCTGCTATTTACACACCAAAAATATCCACCTTCAAAAGAGGAGAGTGAACCAGGGCTTTGTTGTTTTTCTACAGGAACCCAAATAAAAGAAATCAGTGCTTATATTTGCAAAGCCATTTGCTACACAAGATTACAGGCCAACATGCTGCATTTATAAATTCCTTTGCCTGGCAATATTTGGGGAGTAGCAGGAAGAAAACTTTCAGTAGACAAACAAGCTCTGTGTAATCAGGAAGTTAGTAAACCCTGTTGTGGAACAGCAGCATCAACTGCATAACACTGCATTTCATGGCTGAGAAACAAATGAGAATTCCTTGATTTAAAAAGGGAACAACTAACAGATCAAAGTGAATGAAAAATGCATTTGCTGCCTGCCCTTTGGAAGTTCTCTGCCTGTGAGCCTGCAGGCACAGCCACCAGTGATCACACAGAGCCAGGTGCCACTATGGACCTCAGAAACCTCAGCAAACAGAGTAATTAAAATCTTACAGGGCTTCATAGATCCCTTTATTCATAAGGAGACTAAAAGAACTGAACCAAACCTTAAACCCATCAGCAGCAAGGCCTTATTTTGAGTATAAACATCAGCAAGTGACATCACGGAGGAGAGACTTCCCCTCCAATCCAATTGTCTGATCTGCTCCAGAGACAAATGCTCTTAATTCCTGCAGGGGTAACCTCGGAGCAGTTTCCCAGGCTCATCAGCTTGCCTTTGTAGGCCAGGCCAGCTCTGCTAGCCCCAGAGCTGTGATACTGACCTTAGCTGGGCATTTGGGTGGCTCCTGGGTGGTGGTTCCACACGCAGGAGCCCCACAGCAGCTCTCTCACAGGGCAGGAGGAGCTGTGAGGAGCACTCAGCATTGAAGCTACAGAACAACTTAGGCTGGCAACACAGCAGGACAATACTTTGGATGGGTTGATAATTTTTTCGTGGAGTGCCTGACTAGTCTTTTTTTTCTTTCTTTCTTTTTTTTTTTTTTTTTGCAAGTGTCATGTGCTATTATAGAAACGTAAAATCTTAAATCTGATTTTTTTCCTGAGCTGCAAACACAGTATTTCCCCACCTTCTTTATTCAAACCACTCTAATCAAAACTGTTGCATGCTATGGTCAGCACTTAGGAAACACAGCAATTCCCAAAATCCAGTGGAAAAGTTTATTTTTTCTTTGCCTGCTCAGAGAGTATTTCCTTTTAGCCCTGTCATACTGCTCTTTCCACCAGATGGTTTGCTGGTTCCTATTCCAGCTAAGAGGGATTGAATTAATCCTTACAGTTGTCATCGACTAAGTGTTAATGCTCTGACACTGCTTTAATCCTTAGAGATTTCTTTCCCCTCTGCCCCTACCCTGCCTGGAAATGGAGGGAGGGAGGGAGGAGGGCACTCAGGATGTTCAGCTGACAGAATAACCCCGTGCTCCAGTTCAGCAACAAGGTTACAAGCACTCACCTGGATTATCCTTCCCAGGACATTCTTATGGGAGATAAATGACCACCAAAGCTTCCAATACCACAGGAAAACTCAATAATTTCAGTGATTATATGTGAAGCACAAGCACATGTACACATGTAAGATTTGGCTTGTCAGTTTTTAGTTTACTCAGGGTATTTTGTGCCTTCCACATGCCAAATTTTTAAATTTTCCACTTTAATGTTGTTATAAACACATATTATAAAGTTGGCTTTTTGCAAATATTCAGATGAGTGTTGTACATATAAGGTTGTTATAAATACATATTATGGTATTGGGTGTTTTCTTTCTTTTTGCACCCATTTAGGGTGGATATTGGATGTGTGGTATGAAAATGGTTTTAAAGACAGAGTTTTCTTTAGGAGTAAAGTAAATTGATGAAGTGTCTCTGTAGTGATTGAGCACTGCCTGGTCAGGAGAGCACCCAGTGCAGACTCTGCTCTGATATTAATTCATCTGCTGCTGATATCCCAGCTCCAGCACTGACCATCTGCAGAAATTATAGACCAAGGCCCAAATTCAGACTGATAAGAAGAATTAATTAAAACCACAGCCAAGAAACACGCATGCATGTGGGACCAAGGAGTGGCCATGCAAAGCAGCCCACAGAAATGGACCAATAAGTTATTAGAAAAGTTCAAATATACATATTAAAGGGGGGGGAGGGTCTCTAAAACAGCAGCTGTGCTCTTGGCCAGAGACACCCCATTTGTGTATTTTGCTTTACTGTCTTGTCCTTATTGTCTTTTATTTTTAAATCCTACTGAAAAGGTGAACTTCGTTTTTCACAACGTATTCCCTTTTTTCTGAAAAGCAGAATCTGACATAAAGTGCCTTTCACCCTGGAGGAGGGTTTCCCTCTCGAATCCATATTTGCAGTTGTACTGCTGAGCTGGAGCCGGCACTCCTGCACGCCCTCTGCGTGCTCTAGAAACACCTCCCGGAATCTGGGTCATTAGCATATCGCTAATCTCCACAAACTCATTATTGTGCGCACACCCGGCTCACACCGACCTTTTCACCCAGCTGCAGCACTGACAGCCTCCCACCGTCCCTGTGCCACTGTCCCTCGGGGATGCATGGATTGAGTCCTGGGTGTTCCCAGGATGTACGGGCATCACCTGGCAGGCATTTACCGTTCTGAAAGGGATGCTGACGTTTGTCACTTGTTTAGCAATTATTCAGGGAAAAAAAGGAATTCAATTAGAATTTAAGAAGCCTCTTGGCTACTGATGGAGCTCCTCTATGGCAAACCTTGCCTCCAGAAAACATCTGAGCTCCTGCAGGGCTACAGACAGGAATCTGGGAAGCATCCACTGAAATCTGGGTGTTTATTATTCCCACTGTCCTTGCAGAGAAGCTGAACATAACAAAGAAATTATTTGGACTATTACATCAGAAACCATTTACTAGAGGAGTGATTTTAAACCACGAAGCACCAGGTCTGTTAAATTGTGACAAAAAACACACTCAGCCTGTCACCTCTAGATGTGAAAGCAGCTGCATTTGAATTCTTTTGAAAAATGCTTTGATTGAGAGGCTTATAAGTTGTCTCAGCAGTAACCAGACAGCCCTAGACATGCTACCTTCAGTAAACTAAACATGAAGTAATTCAGCAGAACTTAGACCATGATCTCACATCCATTGAGCTTAATAACCATTCACAAGTATGAAATTAATACCTTTAGATGTTTGCAGGAAAAAGGTTTTAAATAAACATTTCAAAAGAAAATATAAGCCTTCCCTGGTTATGGCTGGGATCCCAAAGGAGCCATTCACAGTTCCAATTTTATCTTTTCTGTCAGCTGGTTTTCTACTATTTGCATTAGCATTTTAAGGATCATAACCAAAGTGTTTTTACAACAGAAATGTATATTTATTCTGTTTTATTCTACTTTTCTGTAGTGCTTTCAAGAAGCAGCAAAGGAATTTTTGCTCAGGTTTTCTAAGCTTATTCTTCAAGCAGCAACAGGGTGTGCAGGAGTTCTACCCAGCAATGAAGCAGGTGGAAACATGTTAGTCTAATGGAAAGCTTAGCAAGGCTGCAGCTGGCATCACCAGCCTCCAGTGTTAGAGTTTGGGTTATATTTATATTTCTCTGTGTATATAATTTCCTACCCCTCCACATGTTTATACACTTTGTGCATTCCCTTTTTTTTTCCGTATGCCAAACTTTACCTGGACCATTTTTCTTCCCCACTGCACACCTGAGCTCTGGCCTCTCAATCCTTCCACAGAGAAGATGAACAAACTCAACTTTTCAGTCCACTTCTGTGAATTATGGATCCAGAATTTACACTTCATGCTAGTTTTAGGCAAACTCTTGAACAGGAATGCTGGAAGATAAAATTATATGTAAAATGCAATTAGAAATGGGGGGAAGGTTTAGTGTGCTAGGACAGCTTTTATTATCCATTTTCACACTACACCAAAGCTTGTTGTGTACTTTTAATTGACTTTTTTTCCTCTTGCTTCTCTGTTCCACATAATTATAGAAGCCTGGAATTATAGAATGGTTTGGGTTGGAAGGGGCTTTGAAGCTCATCTCTTTCCACCCTCCACACCTTCCACTATCCCAGGTTTCTCCAAGCCCCATCCAACCTGACCTGGGACACTTCCAGGGATGGGACAGCCACAGCTGCTCTGGGCACCCTGTGCCAGTGTCCCATCAGAATATATAATTATGAATATTATTGAATAAATGTTGTAATATATGCAAATATCTACAAAAGTGCAAGGGTTTGCAGAGCAGGGCTGATGAGTGATGTTGGTGTCTCAGGAGGCCCAGGTTAAGCTGATTCACAGCACTGTGGGATGTCTGTGGTGTCTGCATGAGGCATGGAAATCATGAGCCACTGCCCTCCTCTCATCTTACTGATCCCTGTTTCCCAAAACTGAAAGAATAATTTGAAACCTTTAAGGGAAAATTGGGGTTTCAGTCTGCCCTCCAATTTACACACAGACAGAGTCTCCACTGTGCTGGGGACAGTGAAGGCTGTCAAGCAAGAAACCTGGTTTGACTCAAGCTCCTGCAATGTGATCCCAAGAAGGGAATCATGTTGCTGGTAAGAGGGCAGCCAGGCAAAGGATTCCCACTTTGGATCAGTTTAAAAGCACTGACATTTTGCTTGGAGAAAGACACAGCCATGTGGGAATGTGAGTTTCACAGATATTCACTGTACCTCCTGCCACTGAATTCCCCGTGTCCATTAAATACTGTAAGACTCTAAATAAAAACTGAACAGTATCAAATAATCACATGGTAAATAATCACAAGAATTGGTGCTCCAGAAGTTATCATTTCTATATGAAACCCTTTTTAGAGATCCCCTGCCAGCCAAAAGAGTCACAGGTAAATTAAAATGTGTGGTTATTCAATATCCCACTGCAAAAAGCCAGCTCAAGTCTTGGTGGCAACAGTTGTGTCTGATAAAAGTATTGAACTACTGATTGATTTATGGGGATCTAATATTTAGGATTTCTCCAAAGTGATGATGGGAAGACCTCCCCTTTAGGAGGATTATCCTTTTCTAAAAATGACCCATCTCCTCAGGCTGAGTTCCTGACCCTTGTTCCTCTTTTCTGTGCTCCACAGGTTGAGCAGATTTGATTATGTATAATACCTTTACTTCCTTTCAAAATTAAAGCAATGATTCTTATTCCATAAAGACTGCTAATTAAAAAAATCCATTCATGGCAGCATTATTTTGCATGATGTCAGTGATTACCTCTGCTCTTACTCAGGACATCTTGTGCAAACCTGTGCTGCACAATTAGTAAGACAGTTCTCCTGGTCAAAAAAAAAGGAGGCAGCAATTGTTTTAATCACATCCTTTAGTGAATTTAAGCCCTGACATGTACACCTGCTCATGCTAAATACCTCTGGTTATTGTCTCTTCATCAATTTAAACATTAATGTCTGTTACTCTAACCAAACATAAAGCTCTGAGTAGAACATGTAGCAACTAAGATTCTTGGTCGTGTTGTGACCTGCAATGATCACCACACTTTCCACCAGCCTGGTTCAATGCTTGCTTTGAGGAGTATTTTCCCTTCTGCTCACCAGTTTAAACTGGTGAGAGTTCCCCTGGCCCCGTGGTGCCTGGAGAGGCAAGGACAGGGACAGAGGGGCACACAGCAGGGCTGTGCCACAGAGAAAAGCTGTTCCCCGTGCTGCAGCCTCCCCATCCAGCAGCCTGTGACACAAAGGAGGAGGAAAGGCTTCACAGAGCAGTTCCCTCCCCTGCAGAGATAAAGAAAAAGCAGCAGCAGAGCTGTTCTTGCACTGAAGGGGCTTAAAGCCTGTTCCTCTCATCTGGACCTTGTAAATGGAAGCTCTGGAGAAGACAAAGGACAGCTGATGTCTTCACCAAACCCACCAGCCTGACCTTTACATATTGATTGAATAGATGCTAGCTGAAAGAAACAGGAATTCTGCACTTGATGCCCCGTGCCCCTGTGTGGAAAATCCCTGTGCCTGGAGCAGCTGGCAGAGCTCCAGGGCAGCCCAGTACACCGTCCCCTTCTGCCCAAAAAATTCCAGTGGACTCAGCCAATACTGTTTGATTCAAACTCTACCCCACACCTCTGTCCTTTCTCAGCCCATAAGGTTTCAAAGTCTCCCAGCCCCAGGGTCTGTTTGGGCTGGCCAGTCCCAGGTGGCTCTGGACTAACCAGCTACTCACAACTACCTAGAGCCCTTTTTAAAGGTCCCCAGCAAAAAAAAAAATCCCAGGTAAATGAAAATGTATGGTTAGTCTATATCCCACCTAGAGCCCTTTTTAAAGGTCACCAGGAAAAAAAAAATCCCATGTAAATGAAAATGTATGGTTATTCTATAAGCCACTGCAGGTACTGCTGGAGAACTGCAAATTTAATCTGGTGAAATGTGCTGTGATTAAATGGTGCCAGAGTCCTTGTTCTGTCAAGTTAACAACAGGCCTTTCCACCATGGCTTTATTGCAGGAATTCAGAGCTCTGCTTTCAAAGGAAATAGCTTTAGGCTGCATCACATGTTCTACCTCCATATGGGGAATAGATATAAAACTCTTTTTTTCAACATATCCAGGAAAACTGAGTTGCTGTCAAGGCTGACATAACAGTCTGCTTCATCTCCTCAGTGGATGAGCAGACTAAAATAGCCTTTTCCTCACAGAATGCTAACACAGTTCTGTTTCTATATGTATGCCCATGGATTTATTGCAAATCTACTGATAAAACTAGCACTACAATAACTTACACAGACCACTTGAGGATTTCTTCCTCTTTAGAAAATTTAAATATACTAGTATTTTTTTCATTTTAAATCTTTTAAAAAGTTGCTTTAGGAAGACAAGCTTATTTCAGTGAATTTCCTGATTTGACAAGCACCTCAGAAAGCAGACATGAACCAAACAGTGCTAACTCACATCTTTGGGCTGCCTCTGTCAGCATGAAAAGGACCTTGAAGGTAATCTCATTCCAGCCCCTTTATCACACCTTCCACCAGAGCACTACAAATTAAATATATGCCTTAACTTATCAAAGTCCATCTAACCGTATTGTGGTCAGGTGAATTCCAGCTTTGTTGGCAGTGGTAATGTCTGACCCTGCCTGCTCAGATCTGACCTGGAGGCCAGTTTTTGGGAGGCTGCATTCCACTGCCAGTCACATGCCCCTTGCCAGCTCCCAAACACCTTCCTGTCCTTTATGGCTTTGCCTGAAGCGTTAGGGATTCTTCCTTTTAGACACACATTCTGTGTGCTGTTAGTAGCTGATGGTATGCCAGCCCCCTTCTCCTCACCTAATTCCAGTTCTCCAAACAAACATTTATGCAAATCATTTTAGCAGCCTGAAAATTACCTTAAAGGTGTTTTCCAGCCTAAATGAGTATATGAAAAAAAGAAAGCAAAGCTGATTATTTAGGGTAAGCATTCAGCAGTTTTTACACTTCTGAATTTCTCTCTGCTGTAGTTACTGGCAGGTTCCAGCTACTTGTGGATTCAAGTTCAAGACCTGATGTAATTCTGACAACAATAGACCACACCTGGTTAAAGTTTCTAAGAAAGGTGTGGTCTGGACAGTTTCTAAGTTGTGGTAACTATTTGTGTGTCTTGTGCTTGGGGGAGTGGGTAAAGGGGTGAAAGGCAGCTGCATTGGAAAGTGCTATTATATAATGCACCAATTATCCAGTGATACAGTAATTTTTTTGTTTTCTTTTTATTTTGTTTTCTAAAAGTTTCTCTCTTTTTCTGCTGTTAAATCTACATGGGCTTTAAGTGTGAGAGTTTTCCTTAAACACTTTCCAGCAACTGGTTTCCATTTCCTGGTAATTAGTAAATGCTGGCCTAGATATGCCAGAGCTACAGGAGAACAAAGGAGAGAGAATCCTTGGATGAAGCCAGAAGGGAGAAGGGACTGAGTCTTGTATTCTACCTCAATAGCTTGTTCATGGTGCTCCCTTGTTTGCAGTTTCTAAGGAGGATTTAGGGCCAGTGGGTTTTTTTTGTCTTTTAATGACCTGACTTTGCTAAATGCAGAAGATCATGCAAAGATGTGCCATCCACAGGCAGCTGTGCTGGCCCTCAGCTCTCCATGCTGGGTGACTCAGACATCTGAAGTAGATGGAAATCCAGGGGCAGGTGGGGTGGGTGGGGTCAGATCTGATACCCTGACACTTGCATCCTCCTTTATTACTCACTGCACTGACTGCCTGGAAATCCTTTGTAAATGGGATAATTATACTGCTCTTCAGCTCTGGTGTTTCCATTTAAATGCTCCTGTGTCTTGCTCACCTCCATTTACTGAGATGTTACAGCTTTTTTAAGAAGAGAAGTTAAAAAGCTGCCACAGAAACTGAAGCATCCCGGAAAGTTCAAGATATTCCTTCCCTGGGAAACATAAAGCAGAACAAAAATGAAGAATAGATCTTGCAGCACAGTTTGTATCTCCTATTATTATTACTTGCACTCTCTCCATGCTGAGTATTGCAAGGGAAAAGAAATAGCTCTGAAACCTCTCTTCATTGCTCCTGAGCAGTCTAGTTGGTCTCATTAGTCAGCCAGACACTCCTACTATTCTCATCTCCCTGCTTTGTTTACCCATGATAGCATGATTGAATACATTTCTCCCTTACCATGCAAGTAGGTGTTATAATTTATGCTTTGTTTTCTTAAATAGCCTCCTACAAGAGACTCCTTCCTCTTCAAAATACAATCTCCACTACACTTCTATTTTTTCACAGGCACCAGCTGAGGGACCACTCACGTTGTCATTGCTGTAACTGCTGAAGTCTCATCCCAACACAAGAAGGATGTGGACCTGTTGGAATGAGCCCAAAGGAGGTCACAGAGTTGATCCCAGGGCTGGAGCCCCTCTGCTCTGGAGCCAGACTGGGAAAGCTGGGGGAGTTCACCTGAAGAAAAGAAGGCTCCAGGGAAAACTTAGAGCCCCTTCCAGAGCACAAAGGGGTGCCAGAAGAGCTGAAGAGGGACTGAGGACAAGGGGTGGAGGGACAGGACACAGGGAATGGCTTCCCACTGCCAGAGGGAAGGGTCAGATGGGATATTCCCTGTGAGAGTGGTGAGAAGCTCTGGGCACAGGGTGCCCAGAGAAGCTGTGGCTGCCCCTGGATCCCAGGAAGTGCCCAAGGCCAGGCTGGACGGGGCTTGGAGCAGCCTGGACCTGTGGAAGGTGTCCCTACCCATGGCAGGGGTGGGACTGGATGGGCTTCAATGTCCCTTCAGTCCCAAACCATCTTGTGATTCTGTGATTTGGTAAGTGAGACAGCCTTGCTAGAACTGGGCAGGACTTTCTGAGGACTCACAGAGAGCTGCCTGTCAGCCACAGCCTTGATGTGAGAAGCAGCTTGAGGGACTGTGGGGAGACAGGAAAACTTCTGTCTTCAAACTTCTTCAACCCTTGTCTTTCTTATTGAACCTTTTGGAGGAAGAAATCCTTGTCTGTCTGGAATAGAACAGAAATCACATCTATATGCCAGCCCAAATTGTACAGTTTTTAGCCCATTCCAAACCCGAGTGTGCACTGACAAGTTTATAAATGAAAATAATAAAGTGTCATCCTTCAAACCAATGATTCTTTACCACTGAATACTACATAGAATTAAATTATTGTGATCTGCATGATTTTACCCACAGCAACTTCAGGTTGTAGCACTAATGATGATCTGTGGTTCTATTGTTTTAAGAGTCAAAATTACAAAAGTCTCCACAATACAGTACAAGGATTTCCAAACCAGCTAAAATTTATGGACCTTTGTAGAAGAAAAAAAATGTTACTTCAGAGAAAAAATAACTTATTTGGCAATTACTGCTGAATAAAGCTGAGTAAATAGAGGAGGCCTAGTACACTGTACTCACTATTGCACACACACTTCTCAATCAGGTCTGCTATTTCCCAAATCCATGGACAGTATTTACATTACAGATTAACTATTCTTGGAATGAAAACATTACAAAACCTTGTCACTAGGTAAATATCTTTAAGCTAAATGTTCAAGTTCAATGTCAAACTTCTTTGTCCAGTTCATTATGTCCTACTGGGCAATGTTTTTCTGTTAAATATCTTTCTGAATTGGTTTTGCTCTGGTTCACTATTCCTAAACAATCTCCTGAGGAAGTTCACAGGATAAGGACTTAGCATGTCTTTCCAAATACAAATGCCTCTCTTTAACTGTGCTGTCCTAAGTCATGAGGTCTCCCAGCCCTGTTAGTGTGCATGTGGTGAGAAACAAGAAAAAATATTGTACTTACACGTTTTGGAATTTAAAAATAGAAGCACAGCTGATCACAGGCTCTCTTAATTCAATTACCCCACACAGCCTGCCTAGAAAAGACCTGCTCTGCCACAGGAAAGTGCAAGGACCTAGGTCAGAAGCAGACATAAATTACCTTCAGTTCCCTTCATCTTCAGGTGGAGTCACTTGACCTCATCAAGAGGCCACTTAATACTCCTTGTGTATAAAATATGCTCAGGTTTACACAGAGTTTGCTGTCTTGTAACCTCCTCAATGCATTCAAGGAATGAAAAAAAATGTTACCATAAGAAGGCAGAATCCTTTTTCTCTGATAGAAAGACTAAAAAGTTCCTATTGCTTCATCAATACAAGATAGCCTGGACTCAGCTAAAACTTTTGTAATCCAATCTACTTCCATGGGGTTTGTTTGTCCTGGAATCTGACCCCTTCAGCCTGTCACACATCATTTTTTATCAACAAAAAATGCCATAAATAACTAGATCCCTCATTCCTCTGACCATAGGAACTAAATTATGTGTACTACATAACATCCTTCTTGCTTCAGAAATCTTTTCATCTCTGTGCTAGTTATCTTTTCATCACTGTCATTATAAAAATGGATATGGGTTTGAAAATGGGTCATGCAAAAAGAAAATATTCCAGAAATTATGCCCCAAGACATAATCAGAACCCTTATATCTTTATATTTCACTGGGTTCAGTGGAGCTATAGTGACTTAAGTAATTCTTTCCATGGTAGTCAGTGATGAGAAAATACTTCTGCACATTCTGTAATGCTTCATCACTCATTCTTTACACACTATATTCGTTTATTTTTCAATTTATACTTATGAGTTTGGTCTCAGGAGGTTAGTGGCACTTTTACATATTCATACAAGCTCTCAGTTTCATAAATGTAGTGTCATGAATAATTGTCATCACCCAAGAGGGATGTAAAGCCTACCAAGATTTTTTTAAAAAAAATTGAATAACCCTTATCTCACACCAGGGATTTTTTGGTTTTAAGTGTCTCCAATTAATTACTGCTGCCTCATAGATTCATAAGTTATTCAATATTTCCTGGAGAGACATAAAGGCAGAATTCCTTCAGAGAAGCACATCATAGAGAAAATATCACTCACTAAAGAGAATGCTCCCAACTGATTGCGCTAACAGCTAATGTTTCTTACATCTTCAACAGCTGCAGTCTTGAAAATATTTACAACTTTTTAACCTTCCCTTTTGCCCCCCTTCTTCATGGTGTCATATGAGATCTGACTGTGTGTTGTAAACTTCTTGAAATGTCCTGGATATCATTTGGAGCTGGGCTGTTCTCATGTGAAATTATTTTAATTGAATTTGAGGGAGAAGCTCTTACTCCATCTACTAAATCTGTTTTGCTTTAGCTTCACCTTTCAAACTGCCCAAATGCAGGATGTCTCCCAAAAATTTACAGTGTATATACTATGAGGTGATACCCAACTTAGTTTGTGCTATGGAAGTCTGATCAGTTCCCAAAGAAATAAATTTAAAACACTGTGTTGACTTAGTGAAAACTGAACTTGGCCCTAGAAGAGTGAGACTCTGCTTATATGAACAGAGATAATAAGGCATTTTTTCACTCTTTAAAGAGAGAATGAAAATTCAGGAATCTCTTATTAGAGAGAAGGAGAGAGATAAAAACATAATTCCAGTGAAGTCAGCAGAGATAAACTGATAAAACTGCCTTCAGATGAAATCTGATGAATGATGCAAAACCAGAGAAGCTGTTACAGCCTCAGGTTAAAACAAAGACACAAAATAGAGATGTTCCACAAGATAGAGACACTGCTGTGTTTATGAACATAAGGACACATATTCAGCTCAGCATTTTCATCTTTTTCCTTTCCTACTTGCATTTATGATCTCATCCCAGTTACCTGCCCTTGATTTCTTAGCAGTCATAACCTGCAGTAAGTACTCTGAGCTTAGGGACTCTGTGAGCTGCCCTGGATTGTGCTTGGAGGAAACACCTTCCAGCACCTGTGGGGCACTGCAGCAGCACTGTCACCTGGACTTCTTAAACTCTTATGCTACAGCTTTCATATTTTGCAAACTGTACTTCATGTAGGGCTGAAGAGTTCCCTGGAAAATAAGCTTGCCCATCTCAGTGAAGGTTCAGAGGTCTTCCTGTGCTCTGCACAGTCTTCCTGAAGTTTTTGGTGTGCTTTGGCTTGCTTGGATCTTCCAGAGGGAAGGATAGCAGCTGAAAAAGCTGAATTAGTCTGTGTGTGAGTGGGCAGTTGGGGGTTCCTGCCATGAGCTCTGAAACCCTTTCTGGAGGATTCCACACAGCAGGGAGCAGGCTGAAGCTGTTCCCACCTGGTGGGTGTGAAGGGAAGGGGCACCCACAGCTTCCCTCCTTATTGAAAACCTGGCAGCCTCCATCTCCAGTAGGATAATTCCTGTGTACCCACACCAACCCTGGAACGGGGCTTGGCCTTTGGAGAGGATCAATCATCACTGATGAAATGCTGAAGTAGCATTTCTAAAAGCTCTAAATTCTTTTATAATTAAAAAAGAGCTGCAAACTCACACAGAATCTGGATTTTTGGAAAATCATAGAGTCACAGAGTGGTTTGTGTTGGAAGGTCATGTCATTCCACTCCCTGCCAGGGACACCTTCCACTGTCCCAGGTTGCTCCAAGCCCTGTCTAACCTGGCCTTGGACACTTCCAGGGATCTGGGGGCAGACACAGTTTCTCTGGGAACCCTGTAATTGTGCTTAAAGATGAGTAATCTACACTACTGAAAATAAAGTTGCTGTGCCTCCAGCCAGGTTAAATTTAATTGATCTGGTTTTGCAAGTAAAAAAGTGTATTGGATGTTAAAGCCCAGCTGCTTTTTGGTGGGACAGTTTCCATAATTGGGAACTACAAAAAGAGAAAAAAAATCCTGTGTTCATTTCAACACTGAAGTTCTTCATTAAAACAAAAAAACCCAACACATTAAACATGGAATATAAATATTAATTTTAGAAGAAAGGTCAAATTGAGGCACTGTTAGTAAAGACAGTGATTAAGGAAAAATAGCTGAGATGGATTTGATTAATACATTAGGAATGACAAAATAACCCAAGCAATGTTCAGTTTCCCAGCATTAAGTAAGCTTAATTACTTTCTACTTCTCTAATATGTGTTTGCCACAGGGCATCTATGTACCATGTTGAACAGTAAATTTATATATTTCTTTATGTAAGACTCAGTATCAGCAGCCTCTTTTAAACAGCAAAGTTAAGGTCATGCAATGTTCTATATTTACAGTCTACAGCCCACTGGAGATTCAGTCTCCCACTGAATCCCCAGCAACCATCCTGAGCCTGGTTAATGTGAGATTTTCTACCCTGGGGAGTGTAATTGCTGTCTGCTCTGTCTGCCACCCAATGAAACAGTGCAGTTACCACTTGCTCTAGGTGAGAAAGTGAGTACTAAAATTATGACTCAAGGTCTCTACCAGGTTTTACAGCTCCACGTATTTTTATATATGAACTTTTATCTGCATTTTCCAGTGGCAGGTAGTGATAGAATGAGGGATAATAACTATAAAATGAACGAGGTAGATTTAGATTGGATATTGAGAAGGAATTCTTCCCTGTGAGTTTGGTGAGACCCTGGCACAGAGGAGCTGAGGAAGAGTTAACATGAACATCTGAAACCACATCTCCCCTTTTCAAACTCTCCATGTATTTTTCTTGATGAAAATTATCTGGAGAGGGAAAGAAATAATGGCTGTTTATAGTAGTGCCATATTTGTTATTACTATGAAAAAAGAGCAAATTCTGAAAAAAAGCAAAATTACCTAAATGATGAGAGAGATAGCTAAACCTCACAGTAGTGACATTTCAAACTGTAAGTATTGGAAAGAAGCAAGCAAGTGAATAATCCCTTTCCATAAAGCATTGCTTGTCATAGCTGACATTTCCCAGGCCCTATTTTCACACCTTGCTGTATGTCAAATACTTCTGCCACATTAAAATATAAATTTCAACTTGGAAATGTTATGGAAATAACTCCTCACTAACCTGAGGAAAGATGTCACTGTCAAATCAAACCAAACTAATTCACTGGCATAAACCAGGCTTGTCTTCTGGTATGAATGGTCTGCAAAGAAATGACATTTGTACAGAGACAAACAGAATTGGAATAAGGGGCCAGAGTACCTTTCTGGAGGAATCTGATGGATTATTATTTTACATTTTATCTGTGTTGTATTGAACCCATCAAATGCTGTGCATCCAGTTTTGGGCAGGGAACATCTGAGTTTTATTCATCAGAAGCAATTTTAA
Organism: Thryothorus ludovicianus; assembly: GCA_013397245.1. NCBI lineage: Eukaryota > Metazoa > Chordata > Aves > Passeriformes > Certhiidae > Thryothorus > Thryothorus ludovicianus. Next base: position 289,264 of record VZTB01017967.1, on the reverse strand, counting down.
TATTTACTCTGCTACAACCAGAAGCAGTTTTGCATTTCAAAGGGATTCCTTGTATTTATTCCCTCATTAAACAACCTATTTTTCAGCTAGAGACAGGTTTTATATAGTGAAGTGTTAATATATAAAACTACTAATGTTCTCATGTTGAGAATGTTACCCAGTGATTATACCAGGGATTCAGCTCAGCTGGGTAAGTTACTTCACACCTCTGAGATGTGAGGACTCCTGGGATCAGACTGATAGCCACCTCCTCTGTGGAAACGTGGGGAAAGGTTCATTAGTGCTTCCTAAAGTTTAAATGAAGGATATCAATCCTGAGATGTGAGGAAGATCTTGCTTTTCCTCCCAGCTTAGCACAAAGTTCAGGTTTCACAGTCTGAGCCTGGGGTGGCTGGGCTGTGGCCCTTGACCCACTGATAAGCAGCAGGTAGCTGAGCATTTAAACCTCAAAGCCCTGCTGGGAAGGGTGAAATGATCCAGGTTAAGCAGCTTCCATGAAGTTCAGCTTTTGGGCTGCACAATGCCCCTTACACATGAGGCAGAGCAGCTCAGTTGGAGTTTGGCAGTCAAGGGTGGCTCCCCTCGGTTTCTCACCTTGCTGAAGGTCAAGGTCCTGCTACTCTGGTGCTTTTAGGGCTTAGGATAATATTCTATTTTTGCATATGTTCTCAAGGAGTACTTGCACAAGAGTTTATGAGCATGGAAGTGTACAAGAAATGCCTGGATGTGGCACTCAGTGCTTTGGGCTGGGTGACATGGTGGGAGATCAGTCACAGATTGGATTCAGTCACTTGGGAGGCCTTTTCCAGCCTAAAAGATTCTGGGATTCTGTGCTGTTTTCCACACATGAGCTGTGTGAGTTTATTCTTACATTGCTTTTGAACATAGAAGACCTTTTCACCTGCTCACCAGTTATATCTGAGCCACATTCCCAATCCCAAGCTCAAGCAGAACAAGCTAATTGCTAAGAGACTTGTTATACAGAGAGCTACTAATTGCAATTAGAGTATAACACACAAGAAGGCTGACATTAAGTTTTGCCATCTGGCCTCCATCAGCTCACATGGACTGGGGTTGTACACTTCATTCCCCATCACCTGACTTCCCTGTGTGTTCCATGGTAGTCAGCCTTGAAAGACACCACTTATAATCTACCAGCCCCATTAAATTTTCATAAATATTCAGTTTTGGTGGTGATCTCCTGGACACCCTGTCCTTGATGTTGTTCTTTCACCAGGGAATAATTTCCCTTGATAAACATTGATGAAAATGCAGCCAAAGTTAGTTGATACCATTTCCATTTCTCACTCTGAGCATAGTTCCTCTCAGGTTTGCTCTGTTTGCACATGCCAAGGATCAGTTGTGTTAGAGAGGGACTCACTATGCCTGAGTGACAAGAGCATCTTCCCACAGGCATTTGTGTGACAGCCTTCTCCAGTCAGCCAGAAGTCTTTTGCCAGCCATTTTCAGACTCAAGGATAGCATCAATCTAGGGGTGGGAAGCCTTATGAAACTGAAAGCTGCTGTCACCATCAGCAATCCAGACACCCTCCCTCTCTTTCACACACCAGTGTGATGTCTCCCTGAAGAGATGTTTCCCAGATAACAGATGTTTCTGTTTGAACCAGAATTATTTTTAAAAGGTACTTTTTAGAAGTTTAATTTATCTTTTAGGGGCAGTGGTATCAGGAACATCATTGTGCAGTCTGGCAGTGTTCCACATCTCCTAAATGGAACTGACAGCACTGAACTGCATCTAATCAAAGCCCACTTGATAATTAGTGACAAAACCACCTTAACTTGCTTAAAAAGAACAGCACAAAACAGTTGATATCATTAGTTCAAAGCAGGAAGATAAACAGTAAATATAGATGTGTTTTTGTCTTGCTTAATCCTTCTGATGGCATTATGTCCACAGACTGCTTTCTGCAGACATGCCTCCAGCTTACAAATGATTTCCTTGCCCAAAGCCCTCCAAAGATTAGTGACTATGTCAACATGGCTTTGTACAAGAGCAGCCCTCAGGGCCAGAGCAGGACAGTTGCAAAGTTGGAAATGCTACAGTGAAAATGCCTTGAACATATACATGTGTCACTCTGTTCTTAGTGGAAGTTAAAAAGCACCATCATTCTATTAGGAATTCCAAATGTTTTCCATTCCCTGTTGTTATACAGGAAAGTTTTCCCCTAGCTCCTAAAGATTCAGCAATATCCAAAAGTTTCTCTGCAAAATTTCCTGGTTTGTTCTTGTCCACTTGCCAGGCACCTTTGCTGTTTCCCTTTTCCTGTTCTTGCTGCAGCTGGAGGAGCCAAGCTGGTTGTGTTTACTTTGCATGAACAAGACTGTGCAGAGTAATCAGACACACAAACCTGCTGGGGAGTGGGCAGAGTCAGAGAGCATCAGGAATATCTGAGGATTCACTTACCTGGGATTCTGTGCCAGCTCATGGATCACTGCAAGGCCAGCTCTGCTGAGCTCCTCCTGCTTTGGGATTTAGGATGTCTGGGCACCTCACATCACTGGGCTCATCATGTGTAGGTTACCTATGACCAAACCGTAGGAGAAATCATCACATAAGAGGAAATAAAAGGCAATTTATCTTTTAATTCCTTTCACTGGAATTGTACAGAAAACTAATCCATTCCCTAATCTCTGCTATGAGGGTGGTGAGGAGCTCTGGGCTACCCAGAGAAGCTGTGGCTGCCCCTGGATCCCTGGAAGTGTCCAAGATCTGGTTGGATGGGGCTTGGAGCAATCTGGGATAGTGGAAGGTGTCCCTGCCCATGGCAGGGAAGTTGGGTGAGGTGATCTTTAAGATCCCTTCCAACCCAAACCAGTTTGGGTTTCTATTGATGGGATTTTAAAAGCAAAGCCACAATTTTAGCATCCAAAGTTGATTTATTTACAATTAAATCCTTAATACCAGGTGTTTGGAAGTATTTAAGCCTTTAACTAAAGGAAAAGCTTCAGGTGTTTATGAAAGGGCTCTACTTTTCACAAGTTTTATGTCAACTTTTTTCATTGGAAAAGGCACAGAGTTCAGTCCCTTTGCCCTGAAATTTCCAGATCAGGATATGCAAATAGTGGGGCTTGGCTGTCTTGTTCATCATTTGGGGAGTATTTATGCTGCTTTACATGGATACTGGGCCATGATGAGATAAATTGCATTCAAAAAATATAGAGACTTGCATAGAGAGGGTTCAGTCCCTAGGGATTCACCCTACAAACAGATTGGGATGTCACTTAGTGCCTAATGGGATTTTCACAAGTACCTTCATAGATTCAGCATCCAGTTGCACTGAGATTTAGGCACCTCGTTTTCTTTTCATTAGATTTTCCTTTGAAAATGTGATGTCTGAGTGCCAACTGCATTTCTAGGGATACAATGATCTCTGGAAATTGGGCTTTAAGCAATTTGCCAGGCAGCACATGGTATGTCAGTGAGCAAGTGCAAGAGCTCCCCAGGCTCTGCTTGAAGCTCATCCTTGGCCATTAATGACATTCCAGTACTTGAGAATATCTGACTGATATGAACAAAAATACCTGTAAATAAAGATATTTAAATATACCCTTATTAAAAAAATGTGTATATATATATAATAAAGATATATTGAAACATATATCCTTGACCTCTCCATTCCACATTAAGTTTTATGGAAGAAAAAACATGTATTTGTAATTTCACCCATGAAGGAAAAAAAGGAAAATTTTAAACCAATTTATACTTTGATTCTAAAAGAATGAATTAAAATATTTTTATTTCTTCTGCAAGAAATAAATAACAGCCACTGTTTCCTATAGTGGCTGAACTCTTCCTGTGCATCATATTATTTCCTATTTATTTCTTTTTAAGTCCTTCCTTTAAGGTTGTGCATCCTACACTCCCTCTTATTTTTCATGGAAATCTTTACCATGAAAAAAAAAGAACAGACAGAATTAGGGTAAAGAATACTTTATCTAACTTGGCCTCTTCCTGGACCTACATATTTGTTTATGATTTGCAAGGTTCCTGCTTTCATCCAGGCACAAAATAGTTGCTAAGCAGCAGCACTGCTTTATAAAAGGCAGAGCCAGGGCTTGATCTGGCCCTGACTTGTTCCCCAAGGGAGGGAACTTGGTTATTCCTCCCACCCATGCACTAATCTGTCTCTGTACAGCTCACAGAGAACTGCTCTGGGTTTGGATAAAATTTGGGCACATGAGTATATATGTGTAAATATATAGAAATAAAAAGAAATTATATTTGTGTTCTTGTGTGTGTTTCTGGGTGCAGTGGTAGAAATCAATTTAAAACTGAGTGTCTGCCTTCTTAAATGCATGAATTTACCTAAACTGTGCTGGTGGTATGAAGCTGGTCCACTGATTTTTGCCTTGGAAAAATCCATCTTAAAAGCCTTGCATCAGATTTTTGAGTTTCTCACCAGATTTCAAACACAAAAGTGAAGGGCTTTGAAACAAAGCAGAGAGTTTGTAATATATACAAAAACTGTCAAATCATGTCTCAGCCTTTCTTGCATTGTCATGCCTCTGCCATTATTTTTACTAAAAACAATTTTTTTGTTGAAATCTATGCAAGTGTGTGAGGTGCATAAAACTCTAGAAATGTTTGGAGGTTTTGTTCATTAACTCTCACTGCATTTTTATATTTGATCTTGGACACAGCAGCCAGTAGGTTGCTTGTTGCTTCTCAGCTCATAAAACAGACCAAAAGCCTTAGAGGAGATGAGTGCAAATATATAGAGTTCATAAAATTATCATACAAATGTAATAGGATGTGAAATGTGTATATCATGTAATCAGTGATGTGACTTCAGCAAATCCAATCTAAACCATCCCACACCGACCCAGAATTCAGACTCACAGAATCCTTCAGGCTGGAAAATCCTTTTAAGATCATCATTCCCCCAGCACAAGAGCACCACTAACCCGTGTCCCCAAGTGCCACATTCACACGTGTTCTGAACTCTCCTGGGGACAGTGACTCCACCTCCTCCCTGGGCAGCCTGTTCCAATGCTTTCCATGAAGGAATTTTTCCTAAACTGGGGTGCTCTTACTCTTCAAAGTGCTTTATACTTTTATGTTACCTGATTCTCAGCAGTATTGCTCCTGAAACAAGTCCAGTACCTGGGTGCTGGAACCACACGTGGGAAGCCACCCAAAGCACTGCAGTGGCTTCTTTAAATCTGTAAGAGACAGTTTGTTTGAGGAGAGGTGAAATAAATTCCTGACTTGATAAGGCTGATGGTAAATCGGCCAGACTTCAACCCCTAAAACTAACCCTGGAATTCCTCAGGCGTGGCACAGATTGCCAGGTGATTTGGGGCAATTTGCAGGGATTCTCCACACTCTCTGTGTAATGCAGATTTCTGACTCAGCTGGGAGATGCTGTGATCACAAACAGGACAATACAAACATGCCTGACCGATCCTCCTTGGAAGGAGACCCAGGACAGGGATGAGAGGATGTTACTTCAGGAGAGCACAGAGCTCCCTTTGGAGGCACAGCCCAGTCTAGATCCCTGGCACAGGAGGCAGAGCAAAACAAAACAAGGTTCAAAGCAAGTACACACAGACCAGGTTGTGACAATTCTGAAACACCCATAGGGAGGCCAAGGAAAAGCTGGGTTTAGTCATCAGTGGTTGTTTTGCTGATCCAGAAAAATTTGTGGCTTTAGAAAGCTCAGGATTTTAAACTTATCTAAATGGTAATAATATTTCTGGATATTTCCTCCCTAAGATCATAGAGTGGATCATATGGTTAACCATATTCATAAGGTGGTCTTCTTCTAAATGGTCATACAGAAAAGACATGTTACATTCAGGAGTCAAATTTAACTTTCCTTCACAACAGAACAAACAGCTTTAGGGTGAAAGTGTTAATGCAGGACTTGGATGATCCAAATTTAATTCACAGTTTTGCACCATTCTTCCTTTGTAACTCAAATCAATGCTGTGGCCTTCTTGAGCCTCAGCTTCTTAAGCTGCAGAATGAGGCCTATAAATCTCTCCAAGTTGCTGTGAGACTACAATCATTCATCTTAGTGACAGGATCAGAAATTACAGTGAAAAAATTTAAAGAAAAGTAACTATAGTAGAATTCCAAATAACAACAGGGCATAATCTTGATTTACTCATAAAAAGGAAGCGACCACAAAACCAAGAGGGATTCAGGTCTTACAGATTTTAAATTGGAGTTTAAAAATGGTTCTGCCATTTCCCCTTTTCCATCAAACACATTCAGATACCCTTCATGTATATGCAAAAGGAAAGATAAGGCATCCCACAAAAGCATCACAAGGTAAAGACATTGGAGATTGTTCTCCCTACTGAAGAATTGGTAATTTATCACCTTGGAGCTTGCCAAGTGGCATAAAAGCAGGCAATGGAAATTACTGAAGAAAGGACATTGAGAAGACAAGCCATAAATGAACAAGAGGTAAAATCTCAAGAGGTTAATTCTACATCCCTTGAATTTTCTCTCTTCATCTTCAAGAGCAGAAGAGAGATTATCAGTTTTGGGGAAAAGCAAGACAACATTCTCAGTTTCTTTTTAGAACTTTAGGTCTCAGCAATACAAAGTGAGCTGATAGAAAATTATCTGTTTTATTTGCTCTAGTGCCTACCAGAATTTACAAAAGCTGAATATATACTATAATTTTTGGAGTGGCTATGACTTTTTGGGTCTGTGTATTATCTGAACACATTTGGTAAAAAGCCATTAATGCCTTTTTCTCTTTTCCCTAAATACATATAATTCCTAATATTGGAGACCTGCATGGTAATTAAGATTGTAAAACTGTAAGTAAAATGTGCTGCAATTACCTGAGCAATTTGGTTCAAATCAACTCAGAGATGAATGAAGTAAATGCTCCTGCAGTCAATTATCTCCCACAGCTCCACACTGGGCCAGTTCTTGTTCCAACCAAGTTCAAAGGTAAACATGCCTTTAACCCTGACAGGAGTGGGAACTTGCTGTTGACTGGCAGGGATGGATGGCTGCAGATGTTTGAAGCTGGAACAAAACACACAAGGCTATCACACACCAGCAATTGTCTTGGCACCACAAACATTTACATATCAGCACTTTACACACTCTTCATTTTATGCATGACAGTAAAATAACTGAGACCTTCATGTGAGGGTCAAGGTAGAGTATTTCATCTTAATAAAAATGGAGTTTATTGTTTAACGTCCTCTCCTGACTATCCTGGTATGTACAATATGCAACTAGGGCACAATGAAATGCACAGATATTTATATATATTTAAAGAAATAAGCTGGGCATTTTCCTGCAGTGTTTGGGCAGCTAACAGCACTATTAATACTCCAGTGTAACACGAGGCAGCCTGTCGTGGTTCTCCCTCTCTGTGCTAAAAGGATGGAGCCAGAAAGTGAGATGCATGACCTTATGGTGGAATTTCCAGTCCTCAGGAGAGCACATGACATTGCATGTGTGTCAAATACTCTTGTTGCATCTAGACCATCCCCAGTGGCAGCCATCATGCTGAAATTTTAAATCTCTCCAGCCTTTTTGTTCCCTCTCCAGGCTGGGCAGTAATTCAGAATCTGGAAGGGACACTGGTGCTACAGGAGAAGTATTTCCCACTACAAATGTGTTCCTTTACAATTTCCCTCTGTGCTGCTCTACCTTCCATAACCCTTCCAGTGCTCAACACATTTGCACTTGTGCATATCTTCAAAGTGCACTACATTTTCATTATGAAGATGTTCTGTGACTGCATCACAAGGAGTTGCAACTTGAGGTTCCTTCTGTGCAATTACTGATTCCTGATGATATAAAAATATGCACTGACTAGCTCTAAAACAAGACCACTTTGTTCCTGTTTACTTGTATTTAAATTGAATTTTCTTGTTAAGGAGAAACTTGCAATTACTCGTGTCCTTTTATTTTAAAGATGATGATTTCCTTAGTATAAACAGGTCATACTACAGATATTATACATGAACCTCTCCCACTTAAATTGTCAGAGATTTGCTCGAATTAGCATTGCAACCAGAAGCTGCCAGCAGAATATGAAACAGGAGCTGGAAGCAGTGACGTGCTCTGTTTTCAAAGGCAGCATGCACACAGAGCAGCCTCAGCTGCCCTGGCTCTCCTTTCACCCAACCATTAAAGCAAATCCCGCTGCAATAGGGAGGAAAAGAAAGTTCTTCTCTCATTCCTTCCACAGCCCCTGTCCCCCATATCCTTCCTGGTGAGCCCTTGCCTCTTCCAGGCTCCAAGGAGAGTGGGCACAGGCAGTACCTCCCTGCACGGAGGGGGAGAGGTAGGCACTGAAGATCTAACCCCCACACAGCACAGATCTTGTGAGGGAGCACTTGGTTTGAAGCAGTTCAGCTCAAAATCACAGGTAATTCTGTAACCTGCCCTTAAATAGCATTTGCATTATCTGCTTTCTGCTGCAGCTCCCTCTCTTTACTCCCTCCCAGCCATCGTGGATCATCCCACGCATCAGACACACACCATATGCTGCACTTGCAGAAGTCCCCAAAAATTCTGATGAGTGCAGACTGCCCTGATCTTCCTTTCACCATATTCTCTCTCGATTCAAGAGCTGGAAAACTTCATTTCTGTCAGCAATGCCAGTCCTTGCAGTGGTGTCAGGCAGGTCAGACAGCTCTTTCCATGCAGTCCAGTCAGCTGTGGAAACAACCACCACTGCAAAGTGAAGCATAAATATGAAAGAGTTATCTTCTCCTATTCATTTCCATGCTGCAGAATTAATTTACATATAGCTCTGAGGTCTTCAAACAGAAAGTGTTACAGAAATGCAATGTATTGTGAATTATGTGAAAGAAATAATTTAAACACAAACTCCACCTTCAGTTGACAGATTTCATTTCTGTGGAAGCTTTCCTCAGCCCTGTCAAAAAACTACAACCTACAACAGGCTGGGTGTGGCACTCACCACTGCTTCTGGAAACAAACCACACCAATAAAAGACACCTGTCCCACATGTTAATCATAAACCCCCACCAGTGCTGAACATCCTCCTGACGTTGGTGAAAGCAAAGAGGATCCATGTATCTGAAGGTCACTTTTTCAGACACTGCCAGGCTGCAGCATAACACAGAGTGAGCATACAGTTACAATAAATTTCTGTTTCTTTGGAATAAATTATGAGGTTGAAGATGAATTCGTTGCTCTTGACCAAGAAGCAGCACACTTCATCTTTGGCTTGCTCTTGTGCTCATCCAAAAACCAACCCTCCAGGTGGGGTTTTCATTAACCTCCTCATTAACCTTCATGCTAGCAGGGATATACAGTGGGAACAGCTTTCCTTTCGTGGGACATAAAGGTTCTTCTACATTTTTCTTCTCTTTTAAAAATTAAATTACTCATAACATTACTATGGCTGGAACACATAAGCAGAGTTGAAATGACATGAAATCTATTCTTCTGCTTGTGCAGAGATTACAAATGCACAGTCCAACTCTTAAATAATTTTGTCCTCATAGCTTATGATGTTAGTACTGATTAAAAAAGCAAAAGTGAAGGATGCTAGGTTCTTATGTAAAAGCAGAAGAGTTTTGCTGGAAAAAAAAAAAAGCCCTGCCACAGGAGCTATGGACCTCTCAGTATAAATTTTCAGTCATTTTCTGGAACACTTTCTGAGCTGATAATAGAACAGGATGCTTCATTCTCTTTTACCTTCCCAGCAGAGCAGCTAAATCTCTGCATGGTCACCCTTTATATTATTTTAAAGCTCACCTGTCTCACAGCAGGGAGGCCAGGCAGTGTGTCCCTCACAGCCACGGGATGTGTGGGAACAGGTCTGTCCCCAGGGCTCTGGGTGCCCACAGCCTGCTGCTCCTAATTACAACCATCCCTTAATGAGCACAGCAGGGGTGCAGGAGGATGAAGAACAAGCTGCTGGCACCGAGCAGCCTCTTCCAGCTGTGGTGGCCTAACAGCAATCCCTGATGCTTCATCACAAGAGGGATTTACAAACCTCTGGCATGACCCAGCACAGCTCTTCTTTGGGATAGAGGCAATCAGGTCTCCATTTGTCTCAGAGAGATTTCCCACTGTTACTATTCTTAATTAACATTCTGATTTTTCACTAGGACCACGAGTGAAAGTAATGATGCAGCTTGAGTGGGAGAAAATAAAAAGAAGGAAAAGCAAATTGGGAGCTACCAGGATCCAAGTACAGCCAGCAAACAGTGAATGCAGCCCCAAGGACAAATAGTACAAAGCTCTCACTTGCGTGCACAGTCAGAAGCTGGCAGAAAGCTGAGGGGTCAGGAAGGCAAACAATTCAAGTGCAAAGTGTTTTATTGTAACTCTCTGAACAGGATGTTTCAGCCAAAGGAACTATTGTCCTTATGGAAGCAAGAAAGACATACAGGTGTATGAAACAAGTCAGCGTTTTTGTAATGTACAAAATAGAATATATTTGCAAATATCACCGCCCAGCAACCATAAATTAATATAGCTGAAAAGCTTTTAATTTTAATTAGTCTTCCCAAGGACTAGTCAGTCTGTCCTAAGGAACCAATAACAAAATTTCAAGCTCTATAAGAAAGCCACAAACTAGAGGATTTTTTAAAGGCTTATTCCTGATGGTAGCTCTTGAGCATCCATGCAAAGTCAAAAGGACCAGAATATAGTCCAGTCTCCTTAAAATCATGGAATCCCAGAATGATTTGGGTTGGAAGGGACCTTATCTTGTTTCACCCCTTACCACAGGCAGGGACACCTTCCACTATCCCAGATTGCTCCAAGCCCTGTCCAGCCTGGCCTTGGACACTTTCAGGGATGGGGCATTCACAAATGTGCCACCATAAACATTTTGAATCAGATATGAATATCAACTTTGGATTTGTTTGCTCCAAGAATGACAACGGGACAGGTACTGCTTTGTGAACACATCCATACTTTTGAACTGATGTTACATTTGGGTTAAATACTGTCCCAGGCCAAGGAAAAATAACCTGTAATATAAATAAAGGTAGTATCTCCATGCCCAGAATGGATCTGCTGACAGTTGCCTGGGGAGAATTGTCTTGAAAGAGTTATAAAAGCTGTAATTTTTCTAAAATTGTAACTATTTTCTCTTTGCAAGATATATCTCCAGCTGGGAGTTCACATGAGGCTTCATCCCAAAAGCTGTGTCTTGGAGGTGGAAAGATTGATTCTTCAAGGACAGGTAGTCAGAAGAAGGGGATTTTTAAGACCTTAACCAGTGAGTCTATCAGAATCCTCTGAACATTTCCTATGGACCTCATCCAATGGAATTAATTAAGGAGACTTCTGTTTGCTTAATGGAAATGAAACAAGACATAATTTATAGCCTTGGTGGGCAGACAGTCTGTGGCTTTCTGTCTAACACAAATCAAGGAAGGTGACTGTGGAGGAAGAATAGTGTCTCCTGAAATGAAGGAGGGAAGTTGTTTACATTGTTCAAGAAAGATGAACAGAGATTTGATAGAGAACCTGTTATTAAAACCTAAGGCCATGGCTATTAAACCTGTGTCTTTTAATACTCCTTCATAGTGCTTATAAATGTAAAGAATTTATAGAAAACTATCACTGCTTTGCCACGGGGAAGGGAAGGAGATGAACTGCCCTGCTCAGAGTGGCTCTTATCAGCCAGCCAGATGGCAAATGATGTGCCAGAATGAACAGGGAAGAGTCCAACAGAGGCCATTAATCCCAAACCAGCCCAAAACACAATTAAAATGTCACTGCTAAGGACTCTGAGAGCCAAGGCACTGACAAAACGTGTTCTACACAAGTACTCCAGCAATGGAATGAATTATGGAAAACCCTTCCAAAGTGCAGGAAGGAAAAGTTATGGAATGAGTAAATTGGTGTAAGTGGTAATTACACAGAACACAAGCAAACTTCAGCTGCAATACATCTCTCTCTATATATATTTTAAATATATACATGATAAAGGATATTGAACTAAGTTGTATTCAGTTTCACGAAGCATTCTATTCATTCGTAAAAACATTTTTCTATTTAAAGCAAGAGCAAGGACTGGATCCTCTGGCTGGTGGTGCTGCACAACACTGAGGTGTGCTAGTCTGTGTCCACAGAGAAACATTACATGACTCTGAATTTAAAGACATTTTGAAGAGCAACTTATGAAGAAAAAAAGAAAAAAGCCTTATTCTCACTTTAGGAGTGACAATTTTTTTCTGTACTTAGTCCATTTTTAGTGCAGCAATCCAAGCCACATATTTTGCTCTAACCAAACACAGTATTTCCCTCCTCCTCAGGTGGTTTTAATGACAAAGCTCAATAGGAAACAGTTTTGTCGCTGATGTTGGAGACAGGAGTGTGACATGGACACACCAAGTTCATGCAGCAACAGCCAAGTTTCATTGATGTGCACTCCCTTTTCTAGGGGTTTGAATTTCCCACTCTTGCACAAGCTGCATTGGGAAGTGCTGCAAAGTTTCTAGCCATTTGAAATGAAGGTATTTATTTGCATGTCATAGAAGTACCTCCCATCCTCAGAGGATCTCATCCAGAGTAAGGGTGTTTTAATGATTTAAAATAATTCCATGTTGATTGCACAGCAAGGAGTGGAGGAAAAAAACCCCTTCTTTTTAAGCGGGAGTGAGTTTGGGTGATCAAAACACAACTGGGCCAAAGGAGAGCTGAGCTCCTGGCCTTGCCCTGCTCTGCAAAATCCCAAAAGCGCTCCTGTCACAGGGAAAAGAACTGGGAAACTCATCTGCTAACTGTGCTGTAGGGAAGCTGCTGCTCCTGCTGTCTGACATCACATTCGGTAGCTGACAGTGAAAATTGATGGTGATTCATAAAGGCATCTCCATCCCTAAGAAAACTGGAAGAGCAGCTTGTGTAATCTCGAGATTTACTTAAGTAACATCCCAGCACCGTTCTATTTGATCATCATTCCTTTACCTCCCTCTCCCTCCCAGCTTTGCCTTTGATTAACACAGCCCTGATAAGAAACTTCATTCAAAAAGAAAGCAGAGAGTGGGAAGGCAGCCCTGAGGTGTGGCTGGTGATTTAAAAACTGAAAAGAGGCTGTAACAATGTCTCAAAGAGGTGGGAAATTGGGATTGCCGGTTGCTGCAGGCAAGGTGAGAAGCTGGAGAGGGTTGCAGCTGAGATAGATGTTAGGGTGAGGAATATACCCAAAGCTTAATGCTTCTGCCTGCTTCTGATGGGACAAGATCATGATTTTCAGTATTTTAAAGCACTTTCTGCGTGAAACCTCAGAATGGCCCAGCTTCGGTGTTTTGAAACATGCTTCTCCACTGAGATTCTTGAAGAGTATTGGAGAAATGGGTAAATCTTATAATACATGACAAAATACCACATACATTGCACAGCTGAGGCACTGAAGGTGTATCTAACCTACAGGTTTCCTATTTCCTGATTAAGGTGACCTCTGAATCCAGAGGAATTCAGGGAAGTTGCATGAGGAAAAGTGTATGCTGCCTTCCAGGTGACCTTGGCACTTTAAATCAGGAAGCAAACATGGATCCTCAGACTTCACCCGGCCCATGGATTATTTATGATGATCTTGCAGCAGCTCTCAGGCCCAGCCATGAATCAGGAGCTTGCATGCAAACACATAACAAACACACAGGGCTTCAAATACCCCTCGTTTATCAGCAGGGATATTTAAAAAATAATTTCCCTGGCAAGGCAGAATGTATCCCCAAGAGTGTGTGGGTGTATTTCTCATCCAGCTGGGAAAATGCCGTTCCCAGAGGGATTCCAGGATGATGGGGTGAAGTGGGATGGAGCTGCCATGGCCTCACAACAGAGGGCAAGCTGCCAGGGAGAGTTCCCAACATTAAACACGGTATTTTTTGGTCAAACAGACACGATACCTTGAACTACAGCAGAGACTGGTGAGGAGTCGTGGCTGAGGGAGTGTTATGGCCGAGGGGATGTTACAGCTGAGGGAGCGTTGTGGCCGAGGAGGAGCAATGGCTGAGGGAGTGTTGTGGCCGAGGAGGAGCAATGGCTGAGGAAGAGTATAATGGCTGAGGAGATAAAACGGCTGAGGGAGAGCCGTGGCTGACGGGGTATCAGGGCTGAGGAGGAGTAATGACCTGTAGCTCAGGTGCTGACACGGCTGAGGGAAAGTCGCGGCTGAGGGAGCCTCACGGCAGGGCGGATCTCATGGCTGAAGGGGTGTCGTGGCTGAGGAGCACAGGCAGCGCCGGCTCTCGAAAACAAAGATTACTGAACCAGTTGTGCTCGTGGCTGAGCGCTGCGAACACCGCTCGCGGCAGCAGCCGGTACCGGCACAAACGAGCACGGCGGCCCCGTCCCCACCGCCTCAGCCCCCGGACACCGGGCCTCGTCCCGCCGGCCCTGAGGCGGAGGGCCCGCGGCGGGCGGGGCGGCCGGACTCGTTTCGCGGCCGAGCCGAGCCGGTCGCGGCCGCCCCAGCACCGCCTCCTTCCCTCCCTGCTCTCCTCCCATCCCGCGCAAGAGGAGGAGGAGGAGGAGGAGGCGGCTCTGGGGTGCAGCGCTGTGCGTGTGGCCGTAGCTCTCGTGGCCGCGCTTCCCTGCTCCGCTCCCGCCGCCTTTTCCCGGCAGCGCCGCTCTCTCCGCTCCCTCCGCTCCTCCGCTGCCCCTTCCCGGCCAGCCGAGGCTGCGCCTGCGAGTCTTCTTTCCCCCGCATTCTGGAGGCTCCCAATATGTTCAGCGCCGTCCGCGCTCAGAGGCACCAGGTACGGCGGGCGGGGTCGGGGCCGGGGCCGTGCCGGCCGCGCTTTGTTCGGCGCTGGCGGAGCGGGCGGAAGGCGGCGGCCCGGGCGGGCTCGGGGAGCCGGAGCCCGTGCGGCCCCACGGCGCTTTGTTGCTTCTCTGGGGCCCGTTTCCTTGGGCCTGGAGGGCGTGAGGCCGCTCCCGCCGTGCCGGGGGAACGGGCGGGCCCCCGGCCGGGGATTCCCGGGCTCGCCACGCGTTCGGGTGCGGGGCCAAGGTCAGGCGCTGCCTCTCCGAGCGCCACGCTGCAGCCGCCGGGCGGCATCTCCCTCAAGCCGGGCCGGGAATGGCGGTGGGGGAATCGCGGGAATCCTGGGCTTAGAAGGGAAGAGCCGCTCCGGGATGAGCGACGTGTGCTGGCACCGGGTTGCCGGTGTCATGACCCTCCCTGTCATCTATGCCAGTTCTAGGAAGTGGGAGATAATAAAGCAAAAACTGTAGCTGTCAGCCCACATTAGCGCTTCTTGGGAAAGCTGATGAGGGCGAATGACCAGAGAGGTTTGGTTTTGGCGTTTTAGGTTTTTTTGGGAGGTGGTTGGGTGCAGTATTTTCTGCCTGCATGCACCGATTTCCAGAGCTTTTTGGAATTTTCAGAGGCGCTTCAAGGTAGGAAATGCCTTTGCATTGGCACTTCTGCTGTTCCTTCACGCAGCATTCCCACAGACAATAAAACCTGAATTGGGTATTATTTCATGCAGGATAGAAAAATATTGACAGTGAGAGGCGAAGCATCCGACTTATTTCCTACAGAGATGGGTGGTGATAGATAATGGAAATATAGTCTCATGTCACTCCTTATTTGTGTGGTTAGTGAAGGCAGGACTTTTTTATTGTTGTTTGCAGTGATAGGTGTGTAGACACCACATTTATCCTCTTCTGTCAGCGAGCTAGAAAATAAGAAAGCAAGCAGGATGTGATGCTTTGATGGTGAGATTGGTTTAATTTTAGAAAGCAGATTTTATAGCCACAAGCATGACTCCCGGAGCACAGGATGCAACAGTCAGGGAACACTTTCCAGTGAGGAAGTTGTGTGTTAGCTGCTGTAATTAGGTCTAATTTTGTTTTCATCAGCTTGAGTTCTTAAGGAGCAGGAGATGGTAAGAAAAGCAAAAACTGCCCAGAATGGGGGTGGAAGACAAGGAGGACATACAAACAAAAATTAGTGATTTGGTTGTCTGACAGATGTTTGGAGAACTGTGGGAAGTGTGTGTTAGAAAAAAATAAACCCAGGGGGTGGGAAAGGGAAGGAAAGAACTCAGATTTTACTGGAGTGGATGTGAGGCAGAAGATTGAAAAAGGGATGTAGATGAAGACTGTGAAAACAACAGCGAAAGTGTCGAGTGGAAAAGGAGAGGAAAGGCGTTAGAACCAGTGAGAAAAGGGAACTGATGACCAGAGCCAGGGCTTGGGAGCGTGGGAGGCCAGTCCTGGTGGCCAGTGCTGAATGGGCAGCTGGAATGTTACAGCCCAGGGTTGTCGCTGGAACAGCAGTAACATTCAAGCATGAAGCCTTGCTGCTAATAAATTTTTAAAGTCTGCATGCATAAATGTGTTTGGAAGAGATCTCTGGGCTTGCTGTCTGTAGAGGGCAGTCCAAGCATTGCATCTTCCGGGTTTCCATGTAAGAGATTTTGGAAAATGTCCACAGTACTCTGTCCTTCCTCTTCAGTTCTTATCCAGTGATAGCAAATATTCTGCCTTCCTTCTCTCTCCTCACTCTTGGCTTGGGAGCACGACTGAGGTTGATGTGCAGTGAAATGGAACAATTTTGTCTACAAGTCATTGTTACCAGTGAGACTAAAACTTTAGTGGAAAGCAACTGAAAAGTGAATAAGCAAAACAAAATTGTTGTAAATTCTGAGTCTTTACTTTAGATTTCTGGTATAAAGAGGTTGAGTGTATTTAGTGCTGTAAAGTATGTCGATAAATGTCTTGGTCTTTTGTGTTTTGCCCAAATGCAGACTCAGACATGGAAAGATGATGTGGTTTTTACCATAAATAAATGTAATGTATGAAAGAAATGTTTTGAAGGTGTTCGGTTTTATCTTCTGATACAGATAATGGACTGTGAGCAGTCGTAGGTGTGACCTACATTTCTTCTGAGCTAGGCTGTCACAAGCCAGAAAGCTCCAACAGGGTGTTAAATTCCATTTTTGTTTCACAAATGTCAGTCAAGTGTCTATCATTACATCAGCAAGTATTGACCTTAAATTAAAAGATTATCAAGTATCTCCCCCAAAGTCGTGCTTTATCTGTGAGTTGAAGAGGTAATACCTTAATTTGACTAAAAGGTTTGTGCAGCATTGGCACAGCAAACACTGCATGTGGAAAATGGGCTGTATTAAAGAGGAGTGGTAAAATAGATGTATTGTTAGGTCATGGGCAAGGTGATTTCTGCCTCTGGGGTTTGTTGTCCTGGTGGTCACCTGCACCACAGCTCCTGCAAGAGGCTCTGTGGGAGAGAGCCCTGGGACAGCAGTGAGGATCACTGTATCTCAGTATCATTGCTATTTAGGTGAGTTTTCTTAAATGTACCTTTAAATGGGCATACAGTGAGATAGAGGAGTTTAGAAGGAGGGCATCTCCCTTTGGAAGTCAGGATGTGCAGCCAGTTTATCTCTGAGTTTGTTAGGAGCTGTCACTCACTCACGGCAAAGGAAAATCTCAGTCTGTGCACAGCATGAGGTGTTCAGGAAAAACAATTACTGCAGCAAGGTCGTGTTTAAAATTGAGCAGCTGGGCAGACATTTGAGTCCTGGCATTCCTGCTCCTGGGAGCAGCCAGGGTGCCAGAACACACCATGTGGATGTTCCGTGACTTCAGGCCTGCCTGAGCCCAACGTGATCAGTTCTTGATCCAAGGGCATCTCCAGCCCCAGCATCAGTGCCAGTCCTTACTGTTAAAACTACAACAAAAATCCACTGTTTATGGGTTGCTCTTTGGTTTTTTGCATCATTTTAAAAGTAAGTGCAGGGAGTAGCTGCTCTCAAGTAGGAGTTTTCTCCAGTGGAATGTGTTGTTCCCATTCTGGAATGATAATTCTGTAGCTTTCATGTGTTTAAAGAAGTGCATTTGGATGGAGTTTGAACAGTCACTGTGTCAGAGGCAGCAGGCTTTACCTGACTGTCAGTCATCTGGGAACATAACTTGGCTTAAAAAAATTAAAAATGCTGGGTAATTATAAAAAAGCCCTCAGAGTTCTTGATGTGCTAAGCTGAAAGGGAATCTAAGCAAGGAGGGGAAGGTAATGACAAAGGGATTTTGATTTTTAAAAATAATTTAAAGGAAAGCATTTATTTGCGGTACCTGTTTATAACCTTTAAAACAGAATAGGCAGCATTCTTGACTTTGCAGTGAATTTTGGCTGATAGTTTGGGTTGTGTTCTAGCAGTAGTGCTCCAAACGAAAATATGGAAAATTGTGAATCTGCTTGTGCTATTTAATGGTGTTTTGAGTAGTAATATTAGCCATGACACACACAACAGCGTTGAAACTGTGACCCGGGGGAACGGGCGCAAATTCCAAGATGTTCAAATTCCTAGATACTCAGATTGGACAATACCATTAGGGACATAAAGGCATCTCCATGAGATTGGTGTCTAGCACAAAGGAGGACTTTTACAGACAAATCTTCCATTTCAATCCAGAACTATTTTGGATGACCTTCAAGGTCGCAAACAGGTTTGTGTGGCAGAGTTAGAACATTGGAAATAAAACTGAATGTGACAATACATGCCCAGAGATGTAAACTGATTGTGGATTTAGTTAGAATATTTAGCTGTCCTGTGACTTGGAATGTTTTGGTTGTGGTGAATCTTTGGGGAAGGTATCAGGCTGTTGGGCTCTGTTTTGAGAAGTTTGCTTGCTTTAAAAATTGCAATGATTATGCCAGTTTTACCAGCAGGGAAAGTGTTGACTGCCAAATGCCTAATTAAACAATATTTGTTAAATGGAGCTTGGTGTCAGCTTCTTAACTTGCCTGTAGGATGACAAAAAGAGTACACCTTAATTTATTATTATTTAATCTCATATGTGAGATTTCTTTAGCCAGCAGAGCAGACTGGCACTGCAGTATGCTGAAGGCAGTTGTGTCCAGGGGTTCTGATGCTGCATTCCCAGTGGATGCTGCTCTGCTCAGGCATTCCCTTCTCCAGCAGCCACTGTTGGCTCTGCCTGCATCATTCTGTGCTGGCTGGAATATTCTGTGTGCCCAGCTCTGGGAGCAGAGGCAGTGTCCCGTGGAGCTGGTCCATGGTGGGATAATGCCCCCTCCTGCTGGAGCTGCCCTGCCAAAGTCACCCCAGGGCTGAGCACTGGCCACGCACCAGGGTCACAAGGTTCCCTGCAATGGAGGGCACTTTTTAATTTTTGACAAGCAGAAACGAACTGCACCTATTTTTAGGAAACCCAGTTCCCAATGTGGCATTTATTCTGTAGATACAAATATAGCGCTGGAACTGAAGTGATTGATGTTTTCCTGAGGTGGCACCAGGGTCATGGAAAGTTCCAGAGGGAGTGCTTGTTGCCTGTTCCTCCCTGCTACTGCTGCTCCTCCTCCTCTTCTCCCCACCCCCAAAAATCCTGGCATAAAGAGCCCCACCAGCATGTGAATTCCCAGCAAAGGCACTCCAGTCTGCACTGCCAGTGCAGAACTCAAACAGAAACCAACAGATTCTGCTCCCAGCGTGGCAGAGAGACTTTTTACCAAAGCAAACTGTCACACAGATAGTGATTCCTGACTTTATAAATCTTTCTGGAAGTAGCAGAGACTGGAGACATGCCCAGTCATTTCAGACATCTCCTTAATCCATCATCAGACAATTTTAGGCATTCAGTAGAAGAAGGCTATAAGTAGATGAGCACAAGGAGAACCAAAGGTAGGAGGTTTGTGGATTGGGTGCTTTTAGAAAATGGAGTAATTTCTGTTGAGTTACGTGTGAGTTACCTACTTGTGGAAGCAATAATGATAACAGGACTTGCTGAAGGGCAGAGTTGGTAAGGGATTGGCTAAAAATTGGATTCAGCTCTTCTTAACCTTTTCTCTAAGCACTAATTTAGCTCTTTTCTTGTCTCTGGGGGTATAACAATGATGTGGTTGATCTCTTATTAGATATGAAGACATATTGGTGTCAGTATGGAATTTTTCAGGCTGCTTGCTTTTTTGTGAAAACACAAAAACCAAAAAACTCAACTTGTTTGTGAAGAAAAACTTGTTTCTTTGTGTCAGGGCCAGGAATCATTTTATGTGAAATATGTGACAGCACTATCTGTTGTCCTTACTTGATACCTTCTCCTTTATTGCAGGTTATGATGCATGATTATCACAGAAGAAATTCATGTCTATAGCTCATAAGGACTATATTACATCATCTTCAAGCCTGATAGTTTTGGAATCCATATTGCAGCTGCAAACACACGTCTGCTTTTGCATTTCTACAAACATCTTCCCAGTCAGGACATCCTGAAACTGTTCTGACACAGTTATACCATTGGGCTATTTTAAATTTACAGTCATATATTTACTTGGTAAGTTGTACCATTAATTGTGTATACAGTAGTTAATTCTTCTGCTGAAATCACGTAAATTTAAAATCTTGGTGCTTTTCTTTAGTAAAACACAACAAATGGGTGTTTGTAAGTGGATTATTGTTGCCAGTTTAGGGTTGAATACTCGCAGTGGATTAACAATAGAATTATTTTGAGGGAGCCTTGGTATTTTTGTTACTGATGTTTACAATCCACTTTTTCTGATTCAGAGCTTTCTTACTTAGTGTGATCTTCAGAATTTTCTTAAACTTGAGATGGAAATACAAATTGTTGCTGGTAACATTAATAGAATCCCACATATACTCTTAAGTTTTTTAAGGTAACTGTACTTCCATGTATGTTAGAAGCTCAAACTTACAAATCTGATTTTTTTTGTAAATTACTTTTTCAAATTCATTAGGCCACCTAAGGGTAATAGTTTAGTATTCTTAATTAGCTTCTTATTTGGAAAGTGGGTAACTAAAACAGAATCAATTAAAGGAGCTATAGAATAGCTTCCAGATAAAAAAAATTAGAGTTTCCTGAAGTTATTTTTTCAGTCTTGGACTGATCTCGCTGAGGTGGTATCTTTGTATATGGTTAGGTCTTCAGAGGAAGTTTTTCTAGCTTTGAGATGACTTAAAATACATGATTGTTGTACAGAGTTTATTAAATTGTCTGTTTTGTTGGTCATAATGTTCTTTCATGAGTTCCAGCTGCTCTAAAATACTGAGTCACTACTCATAAAATTAAACAGAAAATGTTTATCTATTCTTCTTCACAAGCTACTTTAAATTCTCAGTTCTTATTTTTCAGTGTAGCTGGGTTTTGTGTCTGCAAAAAATGCAGCTGGACCGGGGTGGTACGGAGTGGAAAGTGGTGATGAATAATGTTAGCATTATGCATCTACCAAAAAAGATCTTTAGGGAGGGGAATCCGTGTAATCCAGTAGCTCCCAGCATGCTCCCACAGAGCTGGCACAGATTCAGCCTGTGGTTTGAACCCAGTACCTGCTGAAGTGGATGCATTAAAAGTTGTGGCCTCAATCCCTGACAATCATTAATCCATTAATGCCCGCTGCGTGTTTGTTTGCAAACAGCGTGTTGCTAGTACTGCTGCACTGAGGCTAACTGCTGTATGTGTAACCTTGGCCCGTTGCATTTACAGCCAGGCCAACACCAGAATGATTCCCAACGGATATTTGATGTTTGAGGATGAGAACTTCATCGAGTCGTCTGTTGCCAAACTCAACGCCTTACGGAAGAGCGGCCAGTTCTGCGACGTCCGCCTGCAGGTACCTGTGCCCTGTCCCCTGGGCTGCCTGGGGGATGTGGGCTTACACCACGTGAGGCTGTTGCCTCACTGACTGGGAGAGGTGAGATTTTAGAAGCCCATTTTTCTGAAAAAAGCATGCTAAAAAAAAAAAAGGGATGCATTTTGACGGAAGTGATGCTAACTTCCATCTGGAGACTGTTGATTTGAAAAATTGATTTGAACTGTGGCACTCACCTGAGTGGGCCTTCATATTATGAAAATACAAAGGTAATTACCAAAAATCCTTATCAGCTTATGTGGGCTTCTTGTGTTTGTGTTTGACATAAAGGTGTGTGGGCATGAGATGCTGGCGCACCGAGCCGTGCTGGCTTGCTGCAGTCCCTACCTGTTTGAAATCTTCAACACCGACAGTGACTGTCATGGGGTTTCCCACGTGAAATTCGATGATCTCAACCCAGAAGCTGTTGAAGTTCTGTTGAATTATGCCTATACTGCTCAGTAAGTAGTTGTCACAGTAACTAGAGAGAGGATAGACTTGGATTTGAAAAATCAGAATAATAGAGGTAAATTTCTCTCCTTAATAGGTTAAAAGCTGATAAGGAGCTGGTGAAAGATGTGTACTCTGCAGCAAAGAAGTTGAAGATGGAGAGGGTTAAGCAGGTACAGTTCTCTACTCTTTTGGAAGTCTGTTCTTCCTTTCCAGGCTGACTTTGGTGTTAGTGAAAACCTGATGTTTCTGTGGAAGAAGTGCTCAGCACAAGGGTGCTGTAGATATTCCTTAGCACTGTATTGATTTGGTGCAAGCTGGATGTGTTGCTTCCACTTGAGCTGTCTTGGTGCCAGGGTGTTCCCTGAAGTTACCTTTTGTATTTGTGCACCTATGTAAGAAAAACAGCTTTGAATCTTGGCTGATTCCTTACCTTCAGGTCTGTGGCAGTGTGAACAAACCTGTAAATCTGTCAGAAAAAGAATAATTTACACACTCCTGAACATAAATTCGATAGTGCTTGACTTTGGAAATACTCTTAGCTGCAGATAGAGATACCCTTTACAAGGAAATTGGGAATTAGCTCACCTGACTGGTGTTCAGTAGAAAAGCATGGGGTCAGTGTAGAGGCCATGAGCTTCCAAAAGTGTCTGACTTTTTCATTTAAGCTGTGCATATTGCTGTGGAACTCAACATTCCCTTTACAGCACTGGGGATGACAGCAGAGCCACTACTCTGCAGTTAGAAAACAGCTGCTGCTGTATGTTGGGGTAGATAACTGAAATGTATGGAAGCTGTGTGCTTGTGCACTAAGCTGCAGCTCTTTGGTTGGCAGGTTTGTGGTGACTATTTGCTCTCCAAGATGGACGTGCAGAGCTGCATCTCGTACCGCAACTTCGCCAGCTGCATGGGGGACGCGCGGCTCTTGAACAAGATCGATGGCTACATTCAGGAACACCTTGTAGAGATTTCAGAGCAGGAGGAGTTTCTCAAGTTGCCACGGTTAAAGGTTAGCTGGAATTTGTAGAATTCTTTCTGGTACAAGATTTTCCAGAAAGCAATCTGAGGAGCAGCTAGGATTTCCTTCCCTTTTGGGGGGCTGGAAAGCTTGGTGTGCTGATTGCTGCCAACAGTGTGACCATTCTGGATCTGTGTTCTGTTCTTATTCCTGTGCTGCTGTGAACCTTAACTGTAGAGAAAACATGCTGTCAGCCTTTCTAGGTGTAAAAGGTGATTGTATTTAAAAGTGCTTCCCAGTTCCATAGGCTGAAAACTCAGTGTGGTGTTTTCTGGCACTGCGGTAAAGAGAGCCAGAGAGTTGTGCTCACTGTGTGAAGTACAGCATGCTACAGGGTAATTCCTAGAGGGTAAATAATCTTTTCTCTTCTCCCTCAAGCTTGAAATAATGCTGGAAGACAATGTTGGCCTACCCAGCAATGGCAAATTGTACACAAAGGTAATCAACTGGGTACAGCGCAGCATCTGGGAGAATGGAGGCAGCCTGGAAGATCTAATGGACGAGGTTAGTCTCTAAGAAAATGGGATTTTGGGATTAAACATTTAAAAAACCCCAAAAAGCTAATATGAAGGATGATCCCTTATTTTTTTTTATTTTTTTTCCTTTCTTTTTTTTAACTATGACCCTAAAGAATTTAAATTTTGCTGTAGGTACCCCTAAGCTGAGAAACTGGGGGGGTGTTCAGGTGAGCTGAATGCACTGTTCAGTCTGGTCTTCACTTTCCTTTTTGCTCCCTGTTGCTGTATAGTAGCCTCAGAGTGGCCTGTATCTGCTTTAGTTTGGGGAGGTGGTACTGAGACTTGCCATAGATTGGTGATGTTTTCCTTTGCAGGTTTTGCTTGTAAATGCACAGTAGGTAAAAGCTTCTAATGGTTGTTCCTCCCCGTTGGTTTATCTCCCCATAGGTTTATTAACAAAACTAGGATACCAAGGCTGAAGAACCAAGAAGAGCCTCAAGTGTATTGACACGTACAGAAGCAGCAGTCCTGCCCCAGTGCTCCTAAGAAAATCCGCTGTGGGCAGAGAGCGATCATGATGATTTAATGGTGTTTACCTTACTCCTTTACAGGATGCATTATTTTGAAACTTGTGTGTTGTTAAATGGCTTTTCTCATGAATACTAATGGTAGATGTAGCCTGGGCAGTGTTTGATGGCAAAGTTAGCGGGGAGAGAAAATTTTTAATTGGCTCCAGCAAACGGACTTTACCAAATCTTGTGAAATTTTTCAAAATTTTCCTAGTCTGCTATTAAAAGCATGAACGATCCCCAGAAACACTTGTCTAGGCAAAAGTACATGTTGATGCTGTCATATAATCTCAAGTGTGTATTTCCTCTTGGAGAAACTCGTTTAAAAGCTTTGATCATGTTGAAATTAAGATGCATTTCATTGAAACAGCTGCATCTGATTTCAGTGGTGGACAACAGTTTCTTCCAGAACTTAAATTTGTGTTGTCTTCCCTCGTTCCCATACCTTTCTTTTAGAGTCCACTGTTGGCTTCTCTTGGCCTTTTTTTGATGGAGATAAATATGTGTATTTTTCATAGCAGAAAACTTGTGTGCAGGGATAAGGAAAATGCTTGCATGAGACTGTGAATTTGTGTAACTCTGCAAATTAATGTGCCTTTTGCTTGTCTAATGTTTCTGTGCTGGGAAAACAGCAGAAGCCCATGGAAAATGAAGATTTCTCTCAAGCTGAGAAAGTAAGGAACCTTCACCCCCTGTTTGAAGATTGCCACCATGACATCTGCTTCCTTTTAGTTTTGCCACTGTGCGAGCTTGAGATGAGCTGACGAGCAGTGTGGTGCCTGGGGTAATGTGCCTGTAGCTGAGGAGCACAGAGACAGCAGCCACATGGGTGTTCTGTTGTTGTTTTTGCAGGTGCAAACGCTGTACTACTCAGCTGATCACAAGCTGCTTGATGGAAATCTGCTAGATGGACAGGCTGAGGTGTATGGCAGTGATGATGACCACATTCAGTTTGTGCAGGTACAAATTGCAGACAGTCTCAGGTAACCCCAGGTAGACTGGAGCAGTTTACAGCACACCTGAAGGCCTGTGTTCTGCTGGCAGAGAAGGCAGCAGGTGCTGTAGTGGAGAAATGCACCACGAGAAGGAGTCTGGCTGGGAGCTGCTGCAGGCCATGCTGTGCTCTCAGCTTCTGTCTCTTTGGCAGGCTGGGCTGACTCTCAGCCTTTGCAAAACAGAGTGCTCTAATTCTGACTTCAAAATCAATCCTGGCTGTTAGAAGAAAGAAGAGGCAGACAAGCACTCAGCTGTAGGAAGTCAGCTGAGACCTTGTAGAGTTCCTAGAGACTGTAGAGAAACACAGACTGCTTGGCTTGCCGTGGGGAATGTGATTGGTAAATTTGGGCCCAGAAAAAGATTCCAGATCCAAGTTCTAATCCTTCAGCTGCCAGCGTCGGCTTCTTTTGTTCAGCTGCACTGGTGGTGCAGCTGCCAGATCTCTCTGATGCTTTGAGTGACTGCAGATCACTCCTGTGCTTTTTGAGAGGTGGTTTTTTTTTTATGGTTTTATTTTTTTATTTCTTACCAGGTGTAATCCTTCTGAATTCCAGAAAACCAGTAGTACAAGTAGTACAAGTGCAGGCTAAGATAGAAAGAAGAAAAAAGGACTAACAGTTGTGAATTATTAGTTGCTTTATACAAATGAACTTGGTTTAAATCTATGATTGTGAAGCAAAGACCTGGTAATATTTTATAACAGTGAAACATGTTCATACAAAATGTTTTCTTCATGAAATTTGTAGCTAATGTGTAAAACACTGTCCATCCCAGAATGTGGATTTTAGAAGTGAAATGAGAGGAAAAGGAAAAGCCAGCTAATTTTCCAGTTTCTTAATTTGTTTTTATAAAGCCTTCACAGAGTTCTCCACCTCTGGATACACTTGTAATACTCTAGAAGCAGAGAGGTGAACCTTAAGAAAGTTCATCTTCAGAAATAAGACCAGGACTCTCAACGTTTTTCTACAAATCCTTTCTGATAGGAAAAATCACGAACTTCAGACGTGCTAAACAGCTGAGAGAACTAACACTAAAAACCCCTAAATGCCAGTCCTGGAAAAATTGTAACTTTTCCATTTTTAAATTCGGAAACTTTGTATTTTCTGTTGCTGTTGAGGAAGTTTAAAGATAAGAGCATAAGTGGTTAATTGGATGAAGGTTCAGAGATAACAAAAACGCTCTCTACAAGTGTGCTGGTTGTCACGGTGAGCTGAGCTTAGCAATCCAGCTCCTCTGTGAGGTTATCTGAGTTAGGTGATGTGTTTCAGAAGTCTTGTGACAGTTTCCATGGAGATCAGGCTCCAGGGAACTGTGCAAGCATCGCAGACTTGGAACTGTGGTCATAAACTCTGCTGCTGAACAGAATAGACAGCACAGTAACTTCCTGTGCTTCAGGAAGAGCCTCAACAACCCAGCCAACTGTGCTGAAACTGGAAATTTTGAGTTTTTTCATAATAGAGCAAGAGTAAGCTACAGTATAAATTTAATTGGAGATGAAAAGAAAGCAGAAATCTCAAGTATCAAGGGAGTAAAATCCAAGAAACAGCTAATCAGAGCACAGAGAGGAACTGAGGTGAAATTAGTTTTTCTTCAGGGAATGAAGAGAATAGTTAATTCACTTCCAAACAGCATTATATAATTAACTCAAGTTCCTGAAGCAGAGCTTGGGAGTGAGGCTCCTGTGTGGTAGCTCAGTTCTCTCCAGCTGCATGTGGCTCTTTCCTTACATCAGTAAATCCTGCTAGAAATGCACACTCACTTCAGGGATTTGCAGTCCAGCACCAGCAGTATAAAGCTGCAGCCACAGGATAAAGTGAGCTCCAGGAGAAAAGTGCAGGGTGGTTTTTGGCCGCTGTTGCTGGGCAGGCAAGATGTTCTGCTGAAAATATAGGTGTGCTATAAATGCTGCTCTGCGGAGGTGGTAGAGGAGTGTGCTCTGGAGTAGCTACACAGTATCTCAGAGAAGCACAGGTAGAAGGAGCTGTAGTCTCTGGCTAGGTTTCTGTAGCTGCCTTTTGATTTTGCAGAAGAGGCCACCACGTGAGAATGATCACAAGCAGATCAGTAGCAGCTCCTCTGGAAGTCTTTCTCCAAATGCTACTGTTCAGAGTCCTAAACACGAGTGGAAAATCATTGCTTCAGAGAAGACTTCGAGTGAGTAACTGGGGCAGGGGTTGTGGTAACAGATGTGTCTGGTCTCGGGTACCTGCCACCTTCTGCTCCCTGGGGATTTCCTTCACATCTCTGAGGAATGCTGAGGTGTTTTTTCTTACTGATGGTACCAGTCAAGTAATTTGTAGGGTGCCTCTGATGTACCTGGGCCAAACTGGGATCACATATATCTCAGTTCCTTATCAACTAAATCCATGGTGTGTCATCATTTTCCCAGAAAATCCTGAGGAGACAGGCAGTCCATAGTTAATTAACAGAGGTGCTTGCTCTGTGTGTGAGGGGACTCCCAGCACGTCTAAGTCGCTGTCGTATGTCCTTTGAGCACTCTTCCAGTATCTAAAGCATAGTTGTCAACAACTAACCCTTTTCCTAACACTTGGAGCCAGTAACCTGCAAAAACGAAGTTTCTGTGCAGCCAAGGGGAGTGGCACAAGCAGCAGAGCCCGTTTGGCATCCAGCTGAGTGCCCCTGCAGGCACTCACTGCTCACTGTGGCCGTGTGCTGTCCCTGCAGGTAACACGTACCTGTGCCTGGCCGTGCTGGACGGGGTGCTGTGTGTGATCTTCCTGCACGGCCGCAACAGCCCCCAGAGCTCCCCCTCGAGCACCCCACGCCTGCTGAAGAGCCTGAGCTTCGAGCTGCAGCCCAGCGACCTCATCGAGAAGCCCATGTCCCCCATGCAGTACGCGCGCTCGGGGCTGGGCACGGCCGAGCTGCACGGCAAGCTGATTGCTGCAGGTGAGCTGGGCCAGGGGCACTGTGCCAGTCGCTGCTGCTGCCCCTGGATGCAGGGCCAGTAACCTCTCACTTGCAGGGGGCTACAACAGGGAGGAGTGCCTGCGCACCGTGGAGTGCTACGACCCCGAGAAGGACACGTGGACGTTCATCGCGCCCATGAGGACGCCGAGGGCGCGGTTCCAGATGGCAGTGCTGATGGTGGGTGGGGAGCCAGGCTGTGGGAGCCCACCTGGGCTGAGCTAACAGGGCACTGCACAGGATGGCTCTGGAAGTTGTAGTTGGCTGGTGCTGAGCAGTGATGGTGCTGGTTGGTTCCTCTCAGGGGCAGCTGTACGTCGTGGGTGGGTCAAACGGCCACTCGGATGAACTGAGCTGTGGAGAGATGTACGAGCCTGACATCGATGACTGGACCCCGGTTCCGGAGCTGCGCACGAACCGCTGCAACGCAGGTGAGGCCTCGGCAGCGCCCGGGCTGGGGGCTGGGACTCAGCCAGTTCCTCCTCACTCACCCTCTTCCTTACTCACTGCACCAACAGGAGTGTGTGCCCTGAATGGAAAGCTCTACATTGTGGGTGGCTCTGATCCCTACGGCCAGAAGGGACTGAAGAACTGTGATGTGTTTGATCCTGTAACAAAGGCTTGGACGAGCTGCGCTCCCCTTAACATCCGTGAGTTTGATGGGGAGAAAAGGGCAACTGCAGAATTGCACCAAACAAAAAACTTCCCCCAAAGCAAAGCCCCTTGAGTTGATGCTGCTGATGGCTGACTGTGCTGGCTTTGGTTGCAGGGAGGCACCAGTCAGCTGTGTGTGAGCTGGGGGGGTACCTGTACATCATGGGTGGCGCTGAGTCGTGGAACTGCCTCAACAGCGTGGAGCGCTACAACCCCGAGAACAACACCTGGACCCTGATGGCGCCCATGAACGTGGCACGGCGCGGCGCCGGCGTGGCTGTCCGTGATGGTAGGGCTGCTCTGCCCAGGGCCTCGCCTGTGTGCTCTGATGAGAGAAAATAGAAAGCTCTGCTCCTTTCTGGGTGGGAAACAATACAGAAGGAGCCTGGCTAAATGGCCAGTTTTAATTAAAAAGCAGAAACTTTTTGGTTGTTGGGCATGAAAGTGTCACTGTGCAGCTTCTAGAGCACCTGTTTGAATTTGGACTTTGCCCTTACTCTGAACCAAATTCCCATCAGCTGTAATGGGCAGGAGACCCAAAGCACATTGGTCCTCTAAGTGCAGACCTTGACCAGGCCAAGGTCTGCAACAACACCCAGGGTCCCTTTGGGCTTTGTCCAGCCTCGTGGGGGGAGCACAGGGCTGGCTGGTGCTGAGCAGTGAGTGTGGCTCCCTCTCCTCCCACAGGAAAGCTCTTTGTGGCTGGAGGATTTGATGGCACACACGCTGTGAACTGCGTGGAGATGTACGACCCTGCCAGGAACGAGTGGAAGATGATGGGCAGCATGACCACACCCAGGAGCAACGCTGGCATCACCACCGTGGCCAACACCATTTATGCAGTGGGGGGCTTTGATGGCAACGAGTTCTTGAACACACTTGAGGTCTACAATCCAGAGTCAAATGAGTGGAGCCCCTACACCAAAATTTACAAGTTTTAAGTGAATTAAATTCCCTTTTCAAACTAACAGGCTTAGTGATGTAATTGTGTTTCAGTAGAGGTACACCTGTGAATAGGGGTGGGGAGGGCATAGATGTTGCCAACAGCAACACAGAGCTTTTGCATATTGCATATTAATGTGCTGTATATATTTGTTTTGGAAAGAATATTGAGATGAAGGGTTTTTTTGTGTATTTTAGAACTTTAAAGGTTTTGGTTTTGTTGTAAGATTTTGATGATAACACAAGAGAAACTAGACTGGGCATATCATTTCAGGAGCTTCCCCCAGTGTTTGTCACTTTGCACATTGGATGACTTCCTGGAGGTGTATTCTTGGGGCAGGAAGGGTAACATTTGTGGGGGATAATGTTTTTTTCTTTCATCAGGCCTTGGTTTCCTTCAGTAACTGGAACAATCTGTAACAAGAAGCCTTATTTAAATAGATATAATGGCTATTTTTTTTATTAAAAAAAGCTGACATGCCTCTGCTAATACCTTATCTTTTACAATTGCCTTTTTATAACAGTTTTTATATACTCAGCAGAGTATTTTGTCTGTTGAAATGCAAATGGCAGATAAGTGGTCATTGAAACAGAGACAGCCTTGGAGTTCCTAGAGCCCGAGTGGGACAGTGGATTGCCCCTGCAGGTGAGCTGCTGCCTCTGCTGCAAGAGTGTCAATGAGTCTGCACCACCTTCCTTAGAGCTGCACAGGGTTTCTGGACACGACCCAGACTTTCTAGGGTGGGAGAAGGATTCTGGCTCCAAGTATTCTGAGGAGAAGGCAGAGTGTGCTTTCTGTACAGCAGTTTTGTTACTCTGGGTGAGCTGATCTTTGTACAAGTTTGGGGAGGGGGGGGGTTCTCATGGGTTTTAAACTCTTGCCAGCTGGCAAAGAAAATGTGTTGTAGTACCTGTCTTAAGTTTCTTTTTCTAATATTACCAGCTGGAAGTGTGATAGAACACGAATAACTTGATTTTGTATGTGCTCATAGTCCTGTTTTAGTTCACTTTCTCTATTCCTATGGATCAAACGTTGGGGTGGGATGACTTGGTGTCTAATGTGTAGTGCTGCACATCTAACTCTGGGTGCCAAAACTAGCACTGACTGCTTGCTGCTGCTGCAAACACATTAAAGGTACCTTTTGGGAAACCCTTGCACCACAGGCGTGCCCTTACCTGGCTCTGTGTCCTTTTCTTCAAGGAGGAGGTGTCCAAAGAGGAGTCTGTGATACTCAGTGACATTTCAGATGGGTTGTAGGCACAGGGCAGGGGCTGGAGTGTCCCTTGTCCCTCATGGCTGCAGTGGAGTCAGGCTCTGAGCACCACAACCCTGGGAGCTTTCCCTGGGCACAGAAACCTCTGCAGGGCTGGGTGGTGCCCCACAGGACTGGGGGGACAGGGCCACACCAACCTGCAAATGCACAATGTGGGTGCAAAGCTGCACCTGGAGCTGCTCCTTCCCTTGGGCAGCTTTAGGGATCAGCTGCTCTGGTGCTGGCAGGTTGCTCCAGCTTCCCAGGGCAGTGGGAAAACCCACAGGCCTGGGAAATCCACTGGCCCTGCAGGCTGGGAAGCTGGTCCAGCTGAGCAGGGAGAGCCAGAAAGAGAGTGGGGAACAAAAGACTTGTCCTGCACAAGAGAGCAGAGCCAGCAGGTGCTGCAGCTGTGCCAGGGTCAGGACACAATGGACCCCCATCAGCACCCTGCTCCCGGGCTGGAGACCCCCCAGGAAACAGCCCAGCACAGGGAATGTGGAATTCCACAGGAATTCCACCTCACTCCCAGGCACGTGCTGCACTTGAATCCACAGGCAGCCACCACAGAGCCACTCAGAATTAACCGCTGTTTAATGTAACAATAAATTAAATATTTTTACAACCGAGAATTTACAAAGACATCCAAAAGTTAATATCAAAATAGACACTTTGGAAGTTTGCCAGTCAGCTCATCTCTGTACAAATACATACAAGAAGAGGTAGCATTAAAGGCCTTAGAAAATGGCTTTTGGAAAGTTTCATGGACTTAAAGCAGTTCTGGAAAGCAACCAACAGTGCAGGCAGAGAGAGACATCACCTGGACAGCAGGGAGGACCAGGCCCATCTTCAGGAGGATGTGACAAGAGCAGGATAAGGAGTTTCCCCGAGAGCACTGCTAGCAGGTTTCCACTGTCTAAAAACAAAAACTTAAACAAAGGAGAAACGCCAAACGCCCTTTTCCTCTGAAAAGGGGTCTGGGACAAACACCTGCATGAGGGTGGGGTGCCTGTTTTGTCTTTAAGGAAGAACAAGCATCAATCTGCTCCTTTGCCCATTCCAAATCCCCTTTTAAGTCACTGCACAGGACACACAAGTGTCTGTGGTCAGTCCTTCACTCCTGGCCTTGCTCAGCTGACACAACAGATTCCCTTACCAGCAAAACAAACTGAGGGGTTTTCCTGTACACGGGCTAACAGCTCAGCTGCTCAATCCCAAACCAACCCTGCTTCTCCTGGCTATCCACCCTCCAGGCAGAACATTCCAGCAGTGAACAGAATTCTCAGCAGAAATCCCGACATTTAATGTCCACGTGGAACTGTGTTTTCCCTCAACTCCAACCCGAACCAGCGCTGCTGAGGTTTTTTGAGCCGGCAGGTTTTTGGCTCCTCCACACTTCCCTCTCCCGCCCCGCGGAGGCGGAGCTGAGCCCGGCTCGGAGCACCGCGACCCCGGGGAGCTCAGAGCCAGCCCCGGCTCTCGGCCTCCCTGCGCACGGACGCCTGGCACTGCTCCAGCGTCTGCTCCAGCTGGGCCAGCTGGCAGCAGCCCACTTCCAGCCTCTCCCTGGGAGACAGGAGACAAAGGTTAGCAGCACGCAGCAGAACAGCAATCTTTACAAATACTCCTCACAGTGTCAAGGACGTTTCCATCGAACTCAAGCAGCAGCAGTGACTTGTGCACTGCAGCTGCTGAGTCTGAGGATTTCACAGGAGTTCCTACAACAGCCAGCCCACAGCTCCTGTTCCCTCCTAGGGCAGGTAAAGTGGAACAATTGGCAGGAGAGGTCACTGACAATCCACTTTCTGGAGAGATTTGGGATTCTGGAAGGTTCAGTTCAAACCATCCCTCATACACTGACATATCCTGGATCTGGATATACCCCCTTATGACTTAGACCCTTTCAAAAGAGTAATCTCAACCTGATCACACAGAAATGTGCCCTTAACTTTCCAAAAGATTTTTTCTCAAAAGACCATTTAAAAGCTGGTTCTCAAAAAAGGAAGGGAACCCCAATCACCAAGGGCTGCCAGGGCAGTCTCCAAAGTATT
Organism: Thryothorus ludovicianus; assembly: GCA_013397245.1. Lineage (NCBI taxonomy): Eukaryota > Metazoa > Chordata > Aves > Passeriformes > Certhiidae > Thryothorus > Thryothorus ludovicianus. The sequence goes on along the minus strand of VZTB01017967.1, from coordinate 256,373 downwards.
TGTTTTACTCTGCTGAGCACAAATTCCCACACACAGTTTTCTTTATGCCTCTATCAGTACAAGTCTAGAGCCATCAACCTGTGGGAGTGAAGCTTTTAATCTGTTTTTTATTATTGATACAAATACTGAATGTCTCCCTCCCTGAAAAACTTTGTCCCCTCACCTTGCAACCTGGCACATTGAACTTCAGGGAGGATTTAGGGACCCAGAATCAATCCAGGCAAAGGGAAGCTTTTTACAGGAATTCACCCTCCAACCTTTCCTGGCCAGTGACAGCTCATTCATATCCACACTACAGCAAAATCCTGTCCTTTATTAGCCAGCTCAGAATTATTAAAAATCCATGATGGCATTTTAGAAACCTCCCAGAGCCTGAATTCACAAACCTTCAGTGACACATATTCATAAAGAAATGAGCAAGAAACCACTGGCAGAGGAAAGAGGGCTCAACAGCTGAAAATCACCATGGAGGCACTGATGCCTCATCTCCAATTTCATTTCTGTCCTCTCCTGCTCTGTGTTAATCAGGCATTAAAATTAAAAAGGGAATTTAAAAAATCCCCCATTTATTTTCTCTACACTGTTCCTACAAAGGGGGATTTTTGCTGGCCCAGATGATTCCTCTCATGGCACCTTGGTTAACACAGGTGAAAAAGCTGCCTCAACCCCCCCAGTGGGGTCAGTAACTGGCTCACCTGTACAGCTCCTGTGAAACACACTCATACAGCTCCTCAGCAGTGAATTTCAGACTGTTATTGATCTGAAACAATGAAGGAAGAATTAATATATTCATTTATCAAGCATCATACACAGTAGGAACAGCAGCTGCAGCTCATGTATCCCCCAACAGGATCTCAAGTTGAGACAGTAAATTATAAAAGTCATCCTGGATCTTGTAATAAAATCTCTTACAAATTCCAGCTCCATTTTCTAACCACTTCTGCACAAATCTAAAGGACCTTCAAGAATTCTTCCTCCCCTCTTAATTTACCCTCCAGTTTTATTTAGCTATACATATATATAAATATGTGTATCTCAAATGAAGTAAGCTCTGACTTGCCTCAATTCCAAAAATATATGTGAAGGCACAAACCCCAAATATATTTCCCTGCAAGCCTGAAATATGTAACATATTAAACAGAAATATTATACTAAAAAAATTAATTTCAAGGCATTTTACTCTCAACAGCAACTCATTCACACCAGTGAGCACTCAGCAAATCACACAAACAACTCAAACACCTGAAATCCAACCAAAATCTATCTCCATGTTCAGCAACTAATAAATAAGAGCAAAGAATTAAAATTCTTAATGGAAATACAGTGAGGAGACATGGCCTCAGAGCTACTGGAAATAAAAGCTGTAAGTGAAGTGATCAAACACCAACGAAAATGTCATACCTCATGATTTCTGAGGAAGCTATAGAGGGTCCAAATATCTTGGAAACTGCTGGTTGGGGTCAAAATTCTGAAAAAGAAAAGTTTGGGGATGCTTTAAAGCAAGTAGAAAAGGAGCCTGTGAAAGAGTTAAAAAAATAAGTGTCAGAAATCATCAAGGAAAAAAAAAATTACTTGAACAAAAAGGAAATTATTAACTTTGAAGAATTTTCCCTTCCACTACTCCAACAGAATTAAAGAGCTTATTATTTCTGTGAGGACTTTCCTGGAGGCTTTTTCTAATTAAAAATTCCCTCCATGTTTTTGTGAGCCATTTCTGTAGGAGGAGGGAGGAACCCCAGCACTAAGTGAGAGCCCTTTGGTGCCCAGGGGCTCCCAGGGAACCACAGCAGAGCTTCCCAGGACACACAGCATTTAATGAAGCACCTTGAAGGACACAAGGCTCCAATAAAAATCAAATAAAGAAGTTGTTTTTTTAACAAAATTAATTATCTTCATCTATTTAGGCAGACACAATTCACCGTAACTTCATTTGCATTCACCAGAAAAAGCAGAACCCTCCTAAGTGCTGCAAAATTAAACATTAAAACACAAGTAACACTTTTAATATATATAGAAATAGTGATAAAATTCTGATTTTTAAGTCTTACATGGTTAAATCTTGATTAAGATAATGATTGGACTTAGAAAAAAGAAAAAAAAAAATCTTTTGGGGAAAGTTCTATTTACTTTCCCACGGGAAAGTGCCCAAATTCTCCTCTCCCTCCTCTTGCAAGCTGTAAGCTTCATTTATAAATGAATTAATGAGGAATTGAAAAAACCAGGGTAGAAACAGAATAAGTTTAAAAATCCCAGTTAAAGGACCCCGTGTTTGAATCAGGCTGGGAGACAATGACACAGCACAGGAATGATTGGAACTGGAGTGTCCCCTCACTGCTTTTCAGCATTTTTCATAGCAATTATCACCGAAAATAAGTCATGCATTGGCCCCCCAA
>VZTB01017967.1:232336-253428 GCA_013397245.1 Thryothorus ludovicianus | reverse complement strand
AGCTCCCATTGCCCCCCAGCAGCTCCCATTGCCCCCCAGCAGTTCCCAGTGACCCTCCAGTAGCTCCCAGTGCCCCCCCAGTATCTCCAGGCTATCCAGCCCTGCCATCACACCCAGCACCTGCAGCAGCAGCAGGAGCAGAGCATCCCCCAGGCTGGGAGAGGCTGAATCCTCCTGGAACCATTCCCTGCCTGACTGCTGCCATCAGCCTGGATGCAAAACTGGACACAACACAAAAGCTAAGGTGTTATCAATAACTTCACCCCAAAATTCTGAGGCAAAAATCTGCCCAACCCTGTTGTTCCTGCTGTGCCAAGGACACACAAGGAGCTGCCAGTGGAACACCTGGAGCTCTCCAGAGGAAAGGAGGGAACACACCCTGCAAGACCTCAGGTGGATGGACAAACCCCCTGGGCCTCCAGCTCTTTGGGGGAAGAAAAATAAATTGTGTAATTAATCATCTGAGTAACTTAATTAAATCCTGTACCTCATTTTATGGCCTTTGCTTGGATGCTGCCAATGGTTTCTGAGTTTGTACTGTGGAATGAGAATTCTGACATTTGGCTCCAAGTTTTACAGCAGCTCCAAATAAAAGAGATTTGTTGTTCTGAGGGGAGAGCCCTCGCTCCACACAGAGCTCTGGGAAGCTGCTGAGGGAAGAGCCTGCACCAGAACTTCCCCCACAGATTCCCAACAGGTCAGCATTGATGGAACAGCCTCCATAGGGGCTGCAACACCAGCTCCAGTCTGGGAACATATTCTGTACAAAATGGACACACTGCTGTCTGCAGAGCTGTGGTTTCTCAGCACCACTGCTCCCTGCTGCTTTCAATCACTTAATGTTCCTTTCTTTGCCTGTAGCCACCACCCTGTGCCATGGAAAATGCACATTTTAAGGGAAGGTGTACACTGGGAAACCTGGACCTGTCTGTGGGAGCATTAACTCTGCCTCTATTACTTCATTAAATCAAGTTTCCATGGAAGTTCCTCAGTGATAAAACATCTGCCTCAACTACAGAACTACGTCTAGAGAACTTGCTCTAAATCAGCAATCCATGAAAGAAAAGGCTTTTCCATCAAACTGCCTCATGAAATAACCACTGCTGCTGCTCCTCTCTCCACACTGCTCCAAAAGAGGTGGAAATCCATGGACTCACTTGGCTTTCAGAGCTACAACACCCTTTGTTGTTCTGAGCTAGAGGGACTCCATCTAGAGGTTTTTGGGGTTTTTTTCCTCCATAAATTTGCCCTAAACCAGGACAATTCTGTACTTCAGCTTCAACCTAAGAACTCCAGCGTGGTTCTGCACAGTTTTCTGAAAATACTGAGCACGTGAGGTAAAGAAGGGAAAGCCACAGAAAAACCCAAGAAATTATTATGGATACCAGCCACCAGCTGGAGGCCAAATGATGTCATGGGGGCAGGAGGGAGAAAGGAGACAGTGAGCCTTGGTGATTTTATCTCCAGTGCTTCCCAAAGCACTGCTAATGTTTCTTTATGTCCTGGTGTGAGCAGCTGCACAGCACCACCCCTGCCCTGCCCTGGGGAGCAGAGCCCACTTGCAGCTCTTATTTCCCACAGTTCTCATTAAAATGGGCACAACACAACATTTCCATTTGGGACTGGCTGCAGAGAAGGCTGCAGGCAAGCTCAGCTTCAGGTTTCACCTGAATGCATAAAATCATAAAGATCAAACAAGCAGTGACTGGAATGACTGATACTTTTTGAACAGGGAGCTAATGTCCATTTTCCTTCCAGAGCAAGATTAAAGGCAGAGCATCCAGAGCCTTTATAGCAGAAATTATGAACTGCCACAGGAGCCTGAGGGAATGAAAGCAATTCTCTAATGAAACACCAAGGAAAAGAAACCTCAACTCCTTCACTGACCAGCTGAAAAAATAAAGAGGACACAGTGTGTCTAAATCTGTGGAATTCTGTACTAAAACGAGCAAAACTGCAGAATTGTTTTGAAATTATTTCAATTCAGTGATCAGTTTTGATACAGTAACACTCTCCTGCACTATTGAAATCTTAAGAAATTAGACTTTTAATTTACAGATGTTTATGAAGCTTTTGACTAAACCACATTTCTTCAAACCATTGGGAGTGTGAGAGAAATTCCATTTAGATAAAATATTAGAAAAGCAGAATTTAGACTCCTTATGCAGTCAGTAACAGGCAAATATTTTTACAGGTGACAGCATATTAGTATAAATATTTAAGAGGCCTGTATCTAAGTATATATGCTACAAGCTGTGAGTGATTTTAAAGTTGGCATATGAACAAAAAAAAAAATCTTTTTTAGCCAACAGATGAAAAGAAAGAATCCAAACTGAAATACTTATATCAATTCACCAAAAACTGAATTTTATATCTTTTCTATGAACAAGGATTTCTTATCTAAAAGAAACTTGGCAGGAAATATGAAGACAACATCCAATTCCCTAGGGCTGCATGTAAAAGCTTGGAATGACAAATTCTATTCAGCTGAGGGCAAACATCAGCTCAATCTAAACCCCTATTTTATATTAAAGAGTTAATTTAAAAGACCTTAAGGTGCCCTAATTAACTGTTTCCAAATAACACCCAACCCAAATACAAATATAAACCACTAAAAATTATTTAAAATCATGTAATGGTTTCATAATTTTACTGGCTGCTTAAATTGCAGAGGTTTCATACCCTTTGCTCACTAGCAATAGTGAAGTTATACAGTTAGAATATGCAAATTGTATTGATTATTCTTAATTTCAGAGCTGAAGGCTGTCACTAACCCCAAACACCACCCTCCTACCAATGCTGTTAGAGGAAGAAGTCAACATAAAATAAAAAAATCTGCAGGTGTGACAAAATTACCAGAACAGGGTAACGTGTCAACACATCTTCCATGAAACAGTTTTTTTATTTTTCCTTTTCTATATCTGTATTTATCATTAATGTAATCTGGCCATCAAGCCTGAATAGTGCCACTGATGCAGGATTTTTTTTATGATTAAGGTTATCATTACCTTTATCTCAAAAAGCATCATCATGTTTTTTCTAATTGTTTTTAACAATCTCAAAATCTAAACTTTATTTCAGTTGAACTTTCAATATAATTTACTGGTAAAGCTTCCAAACTTTCACAAGATTTTTTTTTTTTTCTCTTCTTTGTTCAGGACAGCAGGGACCAGAAGGCACCACAGTTGTAATTTATCAGTAAAAGCTGTTTTACCTCCAAATATTCAGATTTTTCTCCAGTGCCTCCTTTTCTGCAATCATGCCATTAGATTAAGTCACTTAAGAGGCATTTTTTTCAAAAATCAAGGAAAATAAATATGCTACAAGGTCAGTTTTAGAGCAAAATGGGAGTGAGGTGTCTCTGCCAATGGCAGGGGTTGGAACAAAAAGAGCTTTAAGGTCCCTTCCAACCCCAACCATTCTGATTCTATGAAAACTTCTGAATTTTTGCTTTAACACTCTGTAATATTCATAAAACTGCAATGAGACATTAACCTGGCTCTTTGGAAAAGCTCCTCAGAACTCTCAAACTCCCTCAAATCCCTCCACTCCAGACCAATGCAAAAAAAGCTTGGTGCAAATTCTCATTTCTTGCTCCACGATGCCACCTGCTGCAAACCTGCTCATCACAGCAGGAATTTCCAAAGTGTGCAGGAAAACCACTCCATTCCAACAATCAGCCTGTGCATTTCAGTTCTCATTTTTACAGAGCTCTCCCACAAAGAAAACCAGCAGCTTTCAATGCAACACCTCTGCAACACAAAAACAACCATCCTGAATATTCCATATTCCCATTTAATCTCACCCAGCACATCTGTAAATGGATACCACAGGATCTGTTGCAAAAACTTGAGCAAAGTTTAGCAGGGACCTGATTTATTGAAACCATTTTCTTAGAGAGGAAAAAACCCACCAGCAATAAATTGAATCCATCAGCACTCAGCTGCTCAAGGTCACATTTCTACCCATATTTTTCTGCTTCTAATTTTATAATACTTTGATCATTTATATTTGAAAGAGAGACTGTAATTCTTTGAATGGATCTATATTTCACTGCCATGAAAAAAGGAGCAAGCCAAGACAACACAGGAGATTCCTTATTCTTCCTTGAATTGAAAAATTGAAAAACTGTAAAAAAAAAGGGTGGAGGGCTGAGGCTCTCCCTGCCAGAGGGCAGGGTTGGATGGGATATTGGGAAGGAATTGTTCCCTGGGAGGGTGGGCAGGCCCTGGCACAGAGGAGCTGTGGCTGCCCCTGGATCCCTGGAATGTCCAAAGCCAGGCTGGACAGGGTTTGGAGCACCCTGGGACAGTGGAAGGTGTCCCTGCCATGGCAGGGGTGGCACTGGATGGGCTTTAAGGTCCCTCACAACTCAAACCACCCTGGATTCTGTGATTCTGTGAACCAGAGGGAATATTATCCTGCCTAAAGAGCAGATGCAGCTGATTGTTGTTGTCAGGCTGTCATGTAGAACACTCAAACTGGGAACAGCAAAGCCCCAAAACTTTGTACCCTTCAGAACTTTGTCCCCATCTGAGTGGGCCTCACACTTGAAACACAAATGTGCTGAATTACTCAAAGCTCCTGCCATCAGAACTGATGCATTAATCAGAATCATTAATGGCTCCAGCTACACCTGAGCAGAGGTGAGTTGCTGGTTAAACACTGGAAAACAAATCCCAGACAGAGAAGGCAACTCCCTACAAAGGATCTCCATGATCTCCAACACTTTCCATGATCAAGGTTCAAGGCAGCTTTGACAGAAGGATTTTTACTGCAAATCCTGTCACCAAGCACACAGAATAAAGAGTGGTGTGGTGCTGAAATATTTCAGACTTTGGTGACTGCAGGTGCCTGTCACACGTTTTGAGCTGCAGTGCTCACCTGCCAATGCCCTCACGGATGTCCTTCACTGCTGCCAACAGCTTCTGCAGGCCCAAAAATGCCTCCTCAAAGGAGGCCTTGGCAGCCATGGTCACTGCACTGGGGTCCAGCTTCTGGAATAGCTCAATACTGAAATGCAAAAGAAATAAAGAAGAGACAGAAAAGCAGTTAATAAAAAATGCTCAGAATTCAGAGAAATACAGGGTCTGCTCTGTGCTTGTATTTTGTCTATTAAAATAAAAAGGTTAAATATAAATCACACTATCTAAAGCAGTCTCAGAATAAACAGTAATGTAGAAATGAAGTTATCACTGCTGAATAGCTGACTCCTTATAGGCCACCAGAAATGGAGCCTGGCTGGCTCAGAGCTCCTCCTTGGAAAAGATTCCAGACTAAGACAACACAAAGAAAACACAGTACCTACTCAGATTTTATCAAAAGATATGGAATCACAGTGAGTTTCCAGCAGACTTTTCAAAAATAACCAAAAGAAATGGTAAAACATTGAGATGTAATGTCCTGCAATTCTGAGTTTACATGAGAATTCTCTAGATTCTGCATTTAAGAAAGTGAAGAATTTTTCTTAACAACAAAATGCTTCCTATTTTCAAGTTTTAAAATAGGATATAGAATTTTGCATAAGCCAGTAGACCTCCACTGGGTTTGGAAAGAAAATTAAAATCTCAGATACTATTTTATGGATAAATACAAGACTTTCATGAATATCTGGTACTTGTGGGGTTTTCAACTTTATTTTTCTGGGCAACTCATTTCAGCTGCTGCACAAAGAAAGAGCAGCACACTGGCATAACAATTTGCATGCTCCCAACTTCTGTCTGACAGGTTGTGTGATTTTTTTTTTTTTTTGGGGGGGAGGTCAATTTAGGTTCATTATGGGGTAAAAAGGCACAGTTTCTAAANCTAAGACAACACAAAGAAAACACAGTACCTACTCAGATTTTATCAAAAGATATGGAATCACAGTGAGTTTCCAGCAGACTTTTCAAAAATAACCAAAAGAAATGGTAAAACATTGAGATGTAATGTCCTGCAATTCTGAGTTTACATGAGAAAAGGAATTCTCTAGATTCTACATTTAAGAAAGTGAAGAATTTTGCTTAACAACAAAATGCTTCCTATTTTAAAGTTTTAAAATAGGATATAGAATTTTGCATAAGCCAGTAGACCTCCACTGGGTTTGAAAAGAAAATAATCACAGAAAATTAAAATCTCAGATACTATTTTATGGATAAATACAAGACTTTCATGGATATCTGGCACTTGTGGGGTTTTCAACTTTATTTTTCAGGGCAACTCATTTCAGCTGCTGCACAGAGAAAGAGCAGCACACTGACATAACAATTTGCATGCTCCCAACTTCTGTCTGATAGTTTGTGTGATTTTTTTTTTTTTTTGGGGGGGGGTCAATTTAGGTTCATTATGGGGTAAAAAGGCACAGTTTCTAAAGTGTGCTTGTCTGAAAGTTATCTAAGGTTATGTGTTAATTCTGAGCCCCTTTAGCAAGCTGTACCTGTACAAGTTCATGGTGTTCCAGACACCTTCCAGGACTGACCAGATTTCCTGGTGCCTGTTTTCCTGAGCCACATGAAAGCTGGGATGTAGCTCTTTTTCCTCAGTGCTTTGCAGATTGGGCATCGTGGCTTCCATTTTTTCACATGCAGCATTTTCTGAAAGAACCATGATGTCTTCTGATAAATCCTGCTCACTGTCTGCCCTCACCTTATAAAACAGTTCAGCAAACAAATAATCAATGTATTTGGTTCCTAACTTCAGAAAACCAGAATCTACACACTTCTACAGATCTTTTTAAAGCAATGCTCAAGGAATCAAGGCTGAACTTTTTGAGTTACAGTCTCTGCATCCAAAGCCTCTCCATTTATCTATTAATAAAGATTTGATTCAGCAGCACCATGGGTTAAAGAGTGATGCTCATTCAGAAGCAATGCACAATCAGTCTCATGATTTGTGGTTCCCCATTCCTCAGAAACTCTTCATATTTTTGATTTATCTCAAAATTGATTAATGGTTTGCGCTGGAAGGGACCTCAAAGCCCATCCAGTGCCACCCCCTGCCAAGGCCAGGGACACCTTCCACTATCCCAGGCTGCTCCAAGCCCCATCCAGCCTGGCCTTGGACACTTCCAGGGATCCAGGGGCAGCCACAGCTTCTCTGGGCACCCTGTGCCAGGGCCTGCCCACCCTCACAGGGAGGAATTTCCTCCCTGAGAAGTTTTCAGACAGAGTCTGATTCTCGTGACAGCAGAACCTCAGGCTCAGGGCTGACTGCATCACACAGAGCTCCCAGCACAGGTGACTCCTGACCTTCCTTCTTTCCCCTTCAGCCTTTTCCAAAGACACCAACAACTCTTCACAGCTGCTCTGACCTATCTCCCTTCCCATAAATCAAATTATTTCATCCATGCTCATGACTCCAGGTTTTATGCCATTATATACAGAACTGACAGTAACCATAAACCAAGATAGTTGGAATTTCCCCCTCAGCAACTCAGAGCTGAGCTGGAGTGAAGACCAACTTCTGAGAACACAAAAGGTGTCAGGACAACCCCCAATATTCATCACAAAATCATGTGATACAAGGGAGTCCCTTCTTCAGCTACAAAGACAGTGAAAGCTGCAATAACACACTAAAGAACAGTATGGGACCCATGTCAGAAGGAGAAACAGCAAGTTTAATCTCTAAGGCACATCAGATAAAAATACAATGGAAAACTAAGATAAAATAATGGTTTTCAGTCACCCTTCCAAAACTAACCCATTTATACCAGGGACAAAATGTATCAGCAGATATTCACTGCATGAAAATAAAAATTAAAGTCGGGGTCTCTTCATTTGGAAAACACCCCAGCAACATTTCTGGAGTAATCAGTGGAAATGATGGGGGAATCATTAAGAAATCTAAGCCAGGTTTGGAATGTGGAACAACTGAAGGATGTGGTGAGGTGGATAAACTCCAAAGCTGCCCTTACCTCCCCAAGGGTCTCACACAGTTTTGTCACTTCAGCATAAGCCTGGGGCAGGACACCATTGTAGTCTGACCTGCAGCTGAAAGCATGGAGCAATTTTTTGGATTCTTGGAGCAGGATATGCACTGTTGAGGAGTCAAATGGTTTATCTGATGTTTAGACATTAATAGAAGAGGGAGAAAAAAAAAAAAAAGTTAGGATTTAAGAGTCTTGGCAGGCAAATTTAATACTCAAATACTCAGATGCACATGAAAAGCCCAGGAAAAAGGTTCAGAAGCATCAGTACAAATATCTCAGAGAAACATGCAGATTTCTCACTCCTTAACCAAGCCTTCCAAATTTATCCTGGGACCTTGAACCAGGATCAGCTGGCATACCTAACATAACTCAGCAATATCCCAAAGAGGTAGAACCAAGAAATCACAGGACATCCTGAGTGGGAAGAGACCCCCAGGATCACAGAGTCCAAGCTCTGTCCCTGCCCAGACAGCCCAGCAATCCCACCCTGTGCACCCCTGGAGTGCTGTCCCAACTCCCCTGGAGCTCTGCAGCCTTGGGGCTGTGCCCACCAACCTCTGGGAGAGTTCACCAGGTCTCTGTGTCAAAATCAAATGCTCAGACATCTTAAACAAATGGAAAGTTTGTGAAGGTTTTTTTTTTTTTTTGGTTGGCTTATTTTTAAAACAAACCTCCCTGCCCTCACACACCACATTAAATATCCTTTGCTCCTCCATAATGTTTTTGGCAAATGCAGATCATTTGGTCACACATAACATGGGGGCAAAGGAGGGAAAAGGATTATTTGCTTTTTAAAAATAATTTGGAGACTTTGGTAACCACTAACACACACAGTCAGTTTTACAACTCAAACCAGAACAAGGAGGCTCTTTACAGTTAATTTTCTCTTAATTACCTGCATCAAGGTGTTTAGAAAGACATTCAATGGTTGAAAGTAAACTCCTTGGCACCACATAACCAAAAACAGCCATCCAGTGTTTTTTATAACATTTCAGCAGGTTTGCTAAGGTCCATGGTGGCTTCAGATACAGGATCTGGAAGAGAGTATTTATAAATTCAAAGGCTGGATTTAATTTAGACATGTTCCTATACATTCCACAACTGCTCTGCTCTTCAAGAACAGATGATTTGATGATTTGTGACTGCTGGAGGAGAATTTTAGTGACTCGTCAGAAATAAGACCACGTCCAGATTTAAACAAGTTTATCTATTAATAAAGATTTGATTCAGCAGCACCATGGGTTAAAGAGTGATGCTCATTCAGAAGCAATGCACAATCAGTCTCATGATTTGTGGTTCCCCATTCCTCAGAAACTCTTCATATTTTTGATTTATCTCAAAATTGATCTAATTAGTTACTTGTGCACAAAAGCCAATAGTAATAAGAACAAAAAGAATAATAACAAATATGCCTTTGATTTTCCAGTACTGTTACAAAGCAAAAATAAACACTGTGACAATTTATACACAAAATAAAATACATGTATTGCAGAAAAACTGAGAAGTTATCAAATTGAGAAGGATTATCAAGTGTTATCAGTGTTTGAAGAGACATTAAAAGAAATTAAAGTGAATAGAGAAGTGACTAAAAGCTTAGCAGATGATCAGAGCAGCTTGGGGAACAACAGTCACCCCACGATTTTGGGGGATTTTTAAAGCCACAGAGGCTTATCTGCAATAAATTAAAAATTTTAACAACTCCCCACCAGCTATAAAATGGAATTTAAAGCAAAGCATGGACGATTTGAAAGTGCCTTGTACATGGGTATTTATCCTCTGCAAACAATACTTTTGCAAGCATGTTTAGAGGTTCTCATTAGTACCCTTGGAATCAATTTAGCTGTGAACAATTTTATCCACATCTGTTCTGGTGGGGAAAAAATGCCTGCAACAAATGCCTTGATATTATACAGAACATGACAGAATGATTTCCAGTATGTAAATGTAAATACAGCAGGATGTATTTACAGTGCAGGGATTTACTTGACTAGAAAAGCTGAAATAGAATTTTAATGCCACTAACAAAAAGGAATTCTGAAACTTCACACTGAGAAACCAGTGCCCCTGTCAGTGTGTCATTAAAATTCTATTAAAATACTGCACATGTTCCTCACTAGTGGCCAAACAGGACAATCTTGCTATGAAATGAAATATTAGAAGTGAACACTGAGCTGTTCCCTATCAGGGACCTGGAGGACTTGGGTTTGGCTTGGCACAGCTGTGAACAGCAATAAAACACCAAGGACACTCAAACACCTCAATAATCAAAATATCAAGCAAGATGATGTAAGAAACCACCTCCATCCACAGGTTTCCAAATGCAAGTTTCATTTCAGTCTCCAAAATACAAGACAAAGCTTCTCCTAAGTTCCTTTCAAGGTCTGGAAGCACATTTGGGAATTGTGCAGTGAAACCAGCAGTGCCTCTTGTCTTCCCAAATTCTGTGTCTGTCAAACCAATGACACAAAAGGTATTTATTGAAACTGTTTTATATCTAATTCATGTTCAAGGTACATGAAGAACTTTTCCCTTTAGTTTATAAAGCAGATGTGCTTTATAAACCTAATTATGTTTCAAGTATTTCTAGTTATACCCACTGGTACTGTATTTTTAATTAAGAGCTACTAACTAAGAAGGTTAATTTCCCCAGAGTATTACTCATTAGTGATCTTACTCCACATTTCTTTTTTCCTTAAATAACTTAGATCACATACAGCAAGCACAAGAGGATCACTTTTGAGCTCTGTAACCTGTACCTGTATCTTTGGAAAAATTAAAAAACCTCCTTCAGTCCCAAAAAGTTCAGGACACCTTTTAAATTACTCTAAACACAGGAAATTAATGCAGTGGTTTTTTCCTATAAAATAAAAATACATCATATTTGAATTTCCTAGAAATCTGAGACGTCTCAAACTTTCAGAAAACCTTTGAAAAAACCTTCCCCAAACAAAAACACTCCTAAGGATTCAAAGCACAGGAAAACTGAAGGTACAGTAGCAACTGTTCTTCCTCTACCCCACTGATTTTTACACATTCACAAACCAGTAAATTCCACAGACTCACCCTGCTTTGGCTGCTGCAGCTCCTCAGAGCTCTGGGGTCTGTTTGCATGCACATTCTGCAGAGCAGTGACCAGATCAGCTTTGCAGAATGCCTTCACCTCACTCACAATGGCTTTATTGCACAAATTTTTATCGTCCCTAGAAAAGAATTAATTGTTGTTAAAAAAGGAATAAAAGCAGCACACTAAAAAAAAACAACTGTATTTGGAAAATTTATTTTGTTTTTTTAATTATAAAGAGTGAAGAGTGAAGTTCTGTTTCTCCAGCAATTAGAAGCAGTTCAAAAAATTAAACTGGAAAACTAAGTAAAAATGAGAAACATAGTGAAAAGTGTTTTGGGGTCTAGGTTTAAGAAAACAACAACAGCAATTAGTGCTGCAGTGACGCTCAGTTGCTATGATCTCACAAAGCAAACCAGGCAATAATTCTAAGACAGTACTATCTTATTTGCTGGCTACAGTTAATTCTCATTGTTGAGACCTTTTTTAACTATTCTGCTGGCCAAATCATTATCCCCAATGTTACTCTGATCCTCTGCTCCAGCAGAACTACTTTAAAAACCCAGGACAAAGTTGCATCCCAGTACTTTCTCAAAAATTCCTATTGCTTATATTGGAAGAGGATAAAGGGATTTTTGGATAAAAAGCAGTTCTAAAGCCATCTCCTGTTTTTTGATAAGTGAAATCTAAAATCACCATCACTACACCAAGAATACTGTGACTGAAATGGAACTTTCAGCAGCCACCTGTGTCAACCTGAACAACCCAAATGGTGCCCAGGGTTTTAACCCCACACACTGAACTGTGCAGGAATTGATTCCATCCAAGACCAGAGCAAGTAGAGCCAAGGAGTGTTAGTCCTTCAAGCTGGCTTCCCCTGCTTGGACCAAATTCAGAATCAATAACCACAGGCCAGCTGTTATTCTCACAAACAGGAGCAGCAGCAAATCCATCCCAGCTTCCCTCTTTCTAAGATTAACCCCTTGTCTGCTTCTGCTCACCTGGCTGGGAACAGGGATAAAGTGTCTAAATGAATCTCAAGCCTTAATCCACATTTTCTTTTCAATTCAGTAATATTTTTTATGAGAAACCAGAATAAAATCTGAGAAACTTATGCTTTAATGAGTTTTAAAATTGAATATTGAGTAAGCTGAATTGTATTTCAAGCCTCAGGCTCATGGAGGTGATTCCATCTCCAGCTGCAATGGTTTATTATATCCTACTCTGTTAAGAGGGTGATTGCTCTTACAAAAGCTTACTTCAGAACCTGCTCTTTGCTTAGCCCTGATTTGAAAGCAGTGTGGCAGGAGAGCTAAAGGCACCCAGGAACTCACGTGCAGAGGATGACAAGGGCTTGTGGGAAGAGCTTCTGGTACTGCAGGCAGCACTGCAGGACACGGTCATCATTGTTCTCATCACTGAGCCCATCTGCAAAGGCAGGGCAGGCACAAAAGAGGGATGTGGGCACAGCTCAGCCCCACAAACACCTCAGGGCACTCAGGGTGCTCTCTGTGCATTTAACTCCCCACACAAGGGAGCAAGTGTAAGGTGAAAGTGAGAAACAACTGGTAAAACAACAGATAATGAAGACACATGCACACATGCCACAAATGTTTGCATGCCACAGCCCTGGATGTACTCTGAAGGCTGCTTTAAGGAATTAGCTCATTTTAATTAGCAAACAGCAGAGTGGAGAAGTCCTAAATTAAACTCAACATTCTAAGGTTGCCACTAGGTGAAGTGCAAGGATGAAGTACCCAGCACAAATGCATTGCACATGTATTACACATTTTTTGAGAAGCCAGCTGCATGGATTGCCCCCAGAGCCTGGAATCCTGGTTCTTGAGACACTTGTAGATGAACTGCACTGCAGGGATGGCTTTGTCCCGAACATGCTGCAACATTTTCCCCTTCTTCAAGTTGTCCAGCTCTTGTAGGACGACCCAGGGAATTATTAATGTTAGTCTATCAACTCCTGGAAGGAAAAGAAAAAAAATCACCACCAATAAACAAAGGTATTTATCTGCAGGAACAACACAAACTGCTACAGAGAGCTTTCAATTCAAGCATCACATTTATGCAAGTTCACACCTTTTTGTCAATAGTTTTCATAGTCCTTGCTAGAGAGAATCCAGCATTCAAAAAAGAGCTGAAAAAAGCTGACTTCCTCTTTCTAATCTAACCTCAATCTGGCCCTACACTGATTACATAATACTGGGCAAACAAAAGGGAGACATTATTTTAATCAGCAGAATTCTTTGACAACACTATAGCACATGTTTGCAGCAATTATTGTGGCACACACCTGCTGTAAGATGTTGCAGCAAAGGTGAAACAGCAGCTGGAATACCAGGCTGCACACACCTGAGTGACCAGAGCAGTCACTGTGCCAAAACAAGCAGCAGAAAAAGCAGCAAAGGTTTGTGTTCATTGCCAACCAACACTCCTGGAACAGGGAGAGAGTCTCTGGTTTTATTTGTAGGTAAGTATGGGCTGAATTTTAAAGCTTTTATATGAAATACAGGGTAAATCAGAAGTTTAATGATTGTTCTGTTGGTCCATCCATGACAAATACTTCAACCATTTTCTCTCTCATTCACATTAAGAGAATAGAATTTTGAAAAAAATGCATCAATAACCATCTGCTTTGTAAAAAATAGGCTGGGAATCAGCAGCCTTCTCAACACAGTGAGTCTGCTACAGGACCAGAAACTGGAGTTGCAGTATTCTAAAAAGACATCTCAGTGTACATAAGACAGCATTCCTAACCTGGGAGAAGAAATACAGTCTGACACACTCCTGAAAATCACTCAGGCCTAAGGAAAGGTATTTTTCAGCTGGCTGGAATAAGTGTATTCATTAGCTGAAAGCATCAAAGCATCCTGAGCATTCTGACAGATTCCAGATGTGCCTACCAAGAACTGACACGCAGGATCCTAATCCTGCAAACATTAAATAACCAACAGCTTCCCAGAATATTAGAGGCAGATATTAAAGTCAGGGTCTGCATTCTGAATTCCTGAGAAATTGCTCAGCTCTGCCACCTTTACCAAGAGAGAAACAAAGCACTGGCTGACTGCTCAACACTTTTTAGATTGTTTTATATTTCTAGAAAAATAAATGCTAAAAGGAGACTAGAAAACAGAGTTATCATTAGTAAGGGGTTAAATGCTTAAATTATGTTCTTAGAAAGGGTAAAGGCTTCTTTATCCCTAAGAATTCAAGCATATTCCTGGGAATATCTGCCATGATTCTCTGCACATGGGCTGTAAGCACAGTAAGATCTGCTTCCACAGTTGAGGTTTCCCCAAGTTTGTTTGGTTTTACAGAACCAGGCTCTCAGGTGTGTCCCTGCTGCCTTTTTAAGGAGCCCAGGGCTTGGTTTCCTCCAGGCAGCCTGAAGTTCTTACAGCATCTGTTTTTCTCACAAAATCATACTCATCACAACATATTTACATACCTGGTATAGCCTCAGATTTCAGAGATCTCACAAACTCAAGGTGACTAATCATTATATTTGTGTCAATCACCACTAGGATGTTCAGACCAGAACTAAAAGCCCCTAGGGGAAAAGAAGAGAAAAAAATGAGAAAACAGCAGCAACAACCAGTTGTGTGCTCCCTACTCAGACCATCAATAATTGTAATTATTTGTTTCCAAGAGAGCAAAGCAGACCCAACCATGACATACCAGCAGAAGTATTTAAATCCTGTTCTGGAAGATCTATCTCCATGCTTGTAAGTTCTCCACAGGTCTGCACTACAGACAGGGCCATCCTCTTCTCCACACGAGCAACGTGCAGGTCTTCAACTATCTGCATCTGCAGTGAGAAAATGGACATGTGTGCAATGCACTGGAAGGAATCACTTCAAAACCATTTCCCAAAAAGACACTTTTGCATTAAAGCTGTTAAAATCGCCTCAAAATTATGTCTGAAAAATTGTAAGTCAGTACAGGGAATGTAAATCTATGAGAACTTCTGTATATGCTCCACTAAAGACATCTAAAATATGGCCTAGAAAGATTTATGCACTGGCTACATGTTATTTTAAATTTTGCTGAATTGTTTCCCTGCTCAAACTGCAAGTTTCCTAACTGGCACTTCTTAAAAAACATGTGTCTCTTCCAACTAAAAAGTTAGAGGATGAAAAATGAGATAGCTGGAGCATGGGAGCAACTATGAAGGGCCTTTTGTTGCACATAAAGACACTCTTTATCTCAGAAAGTTCCTGATTAGCAGCACTCCAGCAGGTTTGCTTGGTTTTTTAAATGAATGCTCCACATTTGAGTGTAGATCATGTATCAACAATGCCAAATACTAGGAAAGCTCATGGAATTGTCCAGTTACACAACCTGGGTGCCCTTGGTCTTTAAGGCAACACAGAAGTGTTAAATGAAAGCATTACCAACCTCTTGGTCTGTTTCTGAGTTCTGACTGTCTTGAAGGGGTGCAAAGTCTTCAGAGCTCTGCAGGCAGAATTAAAAACACCACAAACACCCTACTGATATCACAAAATATCAAGGAATATGGAGGTACAAAGGATCCCCACATCAGGAGTTTTGAAATCCAGCCCTGCAGTGTTAAACAAGTCCCTCACTCACCTTTGGGACAGGCACAGGATTTCTGACCTCACCTCTCTGGTAGGAGTCAGACATGCTTGGGACCTCAACATTCTAGAAAGAAGCAGGAACAGAAGAACAACACACATCTTAGAGGGTTTTTAGAGAACACAGGGTGTTCCAAGTGAACAGGGAACATAAACTACAGCTATTAGCATCTACAGTATCATTTTCATAGGGCTTAGATGCATGGCTTTCTTTTAAATAAATATCAATGGATTACACAGCAAATTCCACCTGAACATTAACTCCCCACCTTTTTTTACATTGACCAGGCTGCCCAGAGAGGTTGTGGAGTCTCTATCCTTTATCCTGGGCAAACAGCTCTGGCTGATCCTGCCTGAGCAAGGGGGCTGGACTGGATGATCTGAAGAGGAGCCTTCCAAGCTCAATGAGTCCCCAGCTTTGCATGTCATAACTCTTAGCAGACACACAAAATGCTCACATTACCATAACACAAACTGGAATCTCCAAAGATGCTGAGCATTTACAAGCAACAACAAGCAAAAATCCCTGTGCTTAAGATCCAGCTTGAGTTTGGCTCTGCACCTCAACCTGAGCTTAGAAACAAACTCGTCACAGATAAAAGGGGAGTTCTGCAGCACACAAACCAACTTAGTCCCACATCCACCCCAAACTCTCCTGGCATTGCTCTGCTAGCAATGTTCTGTCAGGCAGCAAGTTCTCATTGGTTCACTTTATTCATTCAAAAAATGAAATAACCAAATCAGCTCAAAACAAAAAAAAAATCAGCTGATTTATACCTAAACTGAAGTATCCCACAGCCCCAGCAGCAAAGCAAAGCCATGGAAGCATCTGTGCAGACTCAAACATACAAGACCTTTACTCTCTTGGTCTGTTTAACATTTAGCTGAGGAACATGGAAACAAGGTTTACACTGGGATCAGAAAAATCCACCTGGTTAGCTATGAAACCTCGCTGCACTCTGTAAGAAGGCAGGCTGCTCACATAAACCTGTCTGCCAATAAGAAACCATCCTGAAACATCTCCATAATGCACAGTACAGGGTTCTCATTACCTGCTTAAAACACAATGCTGTGGCTTCCAAATCTCCTTCTTCAGCTCCTGAGTGCTCAGGTGCTTTAGGAGAAGCAGTGCTGTGTTTTTTGTGCTTCCGAGAGTCCCATCGTGGTGGAGTTTCAGATGAGGAGTGTGATGATCTGTGTTTGCTTATGTGCCTCTTCTTCACAGCAAAGTCCTCATATTCTTCTTCCTCCTCTTCTTCCCAGAAGCTAGATAATGCACTTGGCTCCTTACTGGCAGGCCTATCACCATGCCTAGTCCCTGCAGAGCTGTCAGGTGGCTTTTTGGGAATTCTGACATCTTCACTTCCCTTTTTTGAGCCCTCTGCCTTTTTGTGTGGCACCTCGTACACAGAGGACTTAAACTTTTCTATCATAGCTTCTTCTGCTTTTAGCTTGAGCTTACAAAGTTCAGCTTTCTCTTTCTTTTTCTTCAGTGCCTTGTCCCTCTGAAGTTCAAAGCTGTGCCAGAGCCTTTTTCCTTCTATCCCATCAAAGCAACTTCTTTCCTTGTTGGCAGTCACCACATCAGGAGTGCGGGTGGTTTTGCCATGTTTGATTTCTTTGGCTTTAAACTGGATCACTATTTTCTTCTGCTTTTCAGTTTGACTTGAAGAACCATCAGGGGTTTTGCTTCTCTTTGGAGATTTTTCCTGGGATCTTCCACCTGCATCATGAAAAGCACGAGAACTTCGGTGTCGTTTCTTGTCTTTCCTATCTTTCTCTGGTTTGGATCTACAGAAACATTATGGAGAAATTAATGTCATTTAGCTCAGTTAATGGAAAAGAGCAACAAAAAAAGGCACTTGCATTTGACTGAGACAGAGCTAAGCATTTATGAGCACCATATTCTTAAACATGAACTCGAAGCTGTCCCTCAAAAGAGTTTGATAATGGCATTTTTTGGATTTATCTTTCTCCACTGCACAGCCATTTTAGCTTTAAGAAAATGGAGAAAAAGCTTTTTCTGCATTCACTGTTGGTCTGAGAGACACCCTCCACGGATGAGTTTCTTCTTATCACACAGATAAGTTTTAATAGCAGTTCAGTGATAAAGGTGTGTCACCTAAAAGGTCAGCTTGGTCACACAGTGCCAAAATACACACAGCTTGCAAACTGTTTATCCTGCACTGACTGAGAAACTTGCAACAACAGAGGCAAATACAGTAACATTCTACAGAAATTGTGAACTATACAAAAAATTATTAGGAAACTTTCCTATAAGAGTAGAGAAAAATACTCAGTCATTATATTTATTGTACACTAGGTTTAAAATATCCAAAGACTGGTTAAAACATCATATTTTGTTTGGTGAACAGGTTGAAAAGTCTTCAGTTCAGCATTAAATGGTCTGTGATTGTAATATTTTTAAGTAGTTGTATTTGGTGACAGATTGAGAATTTACCTCTGAACTTCTGTTTCTCCTCTCACAGTGTGCTTGTAAGATCTTGTGTCTTCAGAGTTCTGAAAGAAAAAAAAATCTGGCTTACAGAGGAAACTGCAGTTAAAAAAACCCTTTATAAAACAGTGTCAAAACTGGATGGTTTGGCTGCTTAGAGAAAAACTGCCAAAGGGTGCCAAGAGTGCAAAGGGTTTAGAATCATGATTTAATCATGGAGCACTTTAATGCTTACAAAGTGACTCAACAGGGTCCACTACAACAGTGACAACTGCAGATCTGAGACAGCAACACTCCTACCATGATCAGTCACAGGTAAAACCACTTGTCCCACGTGTAATTTTTATACACCTCTGGGTTACACCACTCAGCTGTCCCAAAACCACAGCAGGGTGTAGGAAGTTACAAGAGTCACTGGTAACACACGGATTATTTTGGATAAGGAAGCTCCAGACAGTTCATCCTTTCACAAATAATTCTCTCTTTCAATAACTGGGGCCTGCTGACTCAGTGAGGCCAGCAGGTCACTGCTGCAGAGATTTTTCCCACCTGGAGAGGCCTTAGTTGCTTTACTGCCACACCAGAGAGCACTTAATGCAAAAATCAAAGGCTTGCAGAAACCAGGGCGTGCAAAGATTGAGGCAGTTCTGAGAATTTCTGCCTGTGGCCGTTTCTGGAGCTGCAAGACCAATACCAGCAATGCCACAGAAAAAAAATCAGAATGACAGACAATTCCAAAGGCTCCTCCGAAGTCACATGCACCCCCTTGCTGTCCCAGCAGCTGGAAAGCAGTGAAGGAGCTCCCCTGGGGTAGGTGGAGCTCACAATGCTGCTGGTACAACTTCTGCTGATAACAAACCCATTTCAAGCTGCTCAGTCATTCATTTCTCTCCTCAAGGCCTATTCCCTGACAACCATGAGTTTTCAGGACATTTTTAATATTTCTTTTCAAGCTACCTCCCCCTTCTCTCCAAAGTTTTTCATTAATTTGATCATCATTAGCAAGTTTTCTTACTGTTCCTCTCCTGGCAGCACTGTGAGTTTGGGGTATAAAACACCTCCCACCCATGCTGGGATCACAGTGCAGGACCCTTGCTCCTGTTAGAGATTTCCTTATCTTTTTGCTGATAAAGTTTTATACTTCAAACTGGTGAGGCATTAGCAATGGCAATAAGCTACAGTGAGAGGTTTTAAGCCAAGTGTTTACCCTTTGTTTTACAGAAGTAAAAAAATCCAAAACAATAAAGCACCTTAGGATAAGTTATTTTTAAAAGACAAATTGAATAACAGTAAGGAAATCAAGGGAAGAAACAATAGCTACAAAGGCTTGACTTTGAACAACATTTTCTCTTATGAACAGAAAGCTTCTAACATGAATAATTCAAATTATAAGGCCATAATCATGCTCATTTATTAACACTTGCAAAAAAAATTTTGCAAAGACAGGCAAAAGCTCTCTTACTTTATACATATTCCTTGCAAAATCCAATGGGAAAAAAAAATCTAGCAAATTTAAAAGTGGATTTATTAAACTACTGATTTATCAACTATGTATTGCACTTCTGACAGTAAATAACTTGTCAGAAGTGGACATAAACAATAAAAAAATAACAGGAAGCTACACAGAAATATGACCAGAAAGATGACAACTCCTGTAGCACTTGCATTTTACACGTGATTCAGTGAAAGCTGACTCACTAGATACAAGTATGTACTAGAATATGCTGAGAATTTTAGTAATTAATTTATGTCTCAGTGGCTAGAAGGAAATATTTGAGAGTCGCTCACCAAAACGCTGTGAAGTACAACTTGTGGTTAATCAGAAAATTAGGATATATCCAAGATACAGAATGAGAAAACAGCACTGGTTGCAGTACCACTATTAAACCCGACTTTCCTCAAACAGTAGGATACAATAAAATAAAAAAGTTTCTATTTTTCTGATACCCACACTTACTCACAGTCTCTGAAGAAAAACACATTTATCTGCCCAACTCAACCCTCCTGCTGTCCTTTATGACCATGTCTTTAAATTGGGTTCATCCTTTTACCTCAAGGCTGCTAAACAATTCATGCTCTCTTGAATGTAGGAATTTGAATTAAGATAATAAAATAATAATATTTCTGCTCCTACTTTGTCATCCTGGCCATCCAAAGAGACTTCCTTTCCAGCTAGTTTCTTCAGCTTCTTTTTAGACATCTTCAAATCCTATGAAAAAAAGCGTGTTGTCTTTATTACTCGTGTCAAGTTTTTAGGCTCAGATGAAATAAAAAGTTTTAGCTGCATAGGGAAAAATACTTTAATAGTCTTCTTTTGTTTTCTCATTACAGAGCCACAGCAGATCTTAAGAAGGTTAATTACTCACATCTGAGGGAACGCCAGAGCAGAAAGGACAGCGATTAGGTCTCTCCAGAGACACTTATTTTGTACAGCAAACAAACAGAAACTCGCATCCTTTAACACTGAGCTGTAAAACCAAGTTTTACGTTGGAAATTTTACAGTTGGAGTCCCCATCCCCGGAGGTGTCCAAGGAAGGCCTGGACGAGGCACTCGGTGCTCTGGGCTGGGGACACGGTGGGGACGGGGCACAGACGGGACTCGTTGGGATCGGAGAGAGCTTTTCCAACCTAGCCCAAAGTGTGACTCCCTCAGGCAGCCCCGACTGTGTGACTGTGGCCTTCGTCCCCTCCCGACGATGGAGGAATTGCAGTGACACCCCACAGCAGCCCCGCCGCCCTCCACACAAACAGCGCACACCAAGAAGAAGTCCCGGGGAGCTGCGGAAAGCTCCACCCGGAGCTCGCAGCGAGGCGATTCCCACATCCCAGACCCGAGCAGGGCAGCCCGGGGCCGGCTCCGCCCTGAGGCGCGGGCAGCACCGGGCTCTGAGGGAGCCTCTCCGCCCTGAGGCGCGGGCAGCACCGGGCTCTGAGGGAGCCTCTCCGCCCTGAGGGGCGGCCGCCTCCTGCCTCGCTCCCTCTGAGGGGAGAGCCCGCACGGCACTGAGGGCGCTGCCAACGCAGCTTCGCTTCCCTTCCCTTCCCTCCCTCCGTCCTGACAG